>JAHZNF010001794.1:0-27820 GCA_027744215.1 Troglopedetes dispersus
AAAAAAAATTGAGAACTTTTTTTTTAGCAAAAGTGAATCAAGGCCGAGCGAAGACGCCACCACAGCTTTGTGATATTTGAAAGACTACTCAACCAAACTTTTCGCCCATTTGTATATCTTCTACCAAATTGGGAAAACTACGATGGATTCTCCAAATAAGCACACATTTGCGCTTTGCATTGCAACGTTCAGCAGAAAAAGACCTCTTACGGCTACCTGCGGAAGGCATTTCATATCCTTTCAATTTCCCGAATTTCCCTATGCAACTACGCTAAATTGATTACCATTTCCTTCGACAGGCTGGGCTATACTGCACGAAACCGAAGCTCACTCTTTTCCTTCTCTCGCCGTTCTTTGTGTATGAAATGAAATGCCAGTGAACAGTTGGTGGAGTAACCCAAAACGGTGGGCAAAAAAAGCAAAACAAATTATTCAACAGATTAATCAGATCAATCTTACCACAAGAAATTCTTTGATTAAAATTTTTTTGACCTAAATATGAACCAAAGATAAAACGGGAAGAATAGAACCTCTTCATCATCTACATTTCATTACTGCTGCGGCACTTGTTCAAAGAATGACTCAATGAATCTTTGTGGTACGGGGATCCGAGTAAATAGAAAATTTGTCCTCATTACGAGACAATGATGAATTCCCAAAGGGCCTTTTAGTGCTACTGGCACGATAGAGAAGCCGTCTCGCCGTTGAAAATGAGTGATCAGGTCAATTAGCCGTCAATGAGGCGAGGCATAAAAATACAAATGCAATCTTTTCTCGCACTCTTGGTGGAAAAACTGAAGCTGGATGAAATACGCGCGCATACATAATAATAATAAAAACACCCTCGGAAATCCACACCCATCTCCGCACCATTATTCGAGAGCTCAAGGGAAAACGTGGTGATTTAATCCCTCATCGTTTCAGTCAAGAGACTGTGAAGTGAAAATACTGGAGGAGACAAATGTGTAATCGAAGAAAGAGCAACTTGTAATTCAGTCAATAAGATCATCACACATCGATCCAGTCTCTTCACGTCTTCGGTTACTTCGTGAAGCTAGACAGGATATTTAAGACGACTTGCAAGGACAAAAAATAGAAAGAGAATTGGAACTCCACATTTATTCGAAGTTTTCCCTCTCGCTTCCCCGTCCCTGTGAAATGAAACAGCAACTTGGTAAGTAATGTTTATACTAATGCACTGTGGAGTGCAAACATGGTGGGGAAAATGAAGGGAGAGAAGTAATTGTCTTTTTCTGTTGCGCTGCCTTCAACGTTATCCTCTGGCAAAGCCATAGCCACGAAGTGAGAAGGGGACAGAATGAAATGAATGAGATGACGGGAACGATTACTTCGTGATTGCCTTTTTTTTACCATGTTCCTCACTCTCTCGACTTCTTGCTTTTAATTCCCTGCAAACGCAGTTATTTCCAGTAGATAAATGCATAAGAGCACAAGCCCTACAAGTTACTTACACAAATGGACACAGAGTTTGTGTACACACTATACGGTAGTAGCTATGCAATTCATTACTACGAAAGAGTCCGCTGCTGCCTCCAGAGAAAATCAAGAACACGGGGATCAGGACAACATCAGATTTGATTTTTTTTCTGTTTACCCAAAACTCAAGGGAACATGCATCAAATGGGTGCATTTTGTTCCAACAACTTATTTGGGTACACAGAGGAAAACAAAGAGGTTGTTTTATTTGCAATGGTGTGATGACGATCACGGTGATAAAAATAAAACGCAAAGTTGGTGAGATAAGCTGAAGATTATTTACACTAGGGACTACACCGAATGACCTTTCCTCTTCTGTATTAATGTGGCATTAATGAAAGTGGGGATGGTTTCTTCTAATAAAGCCATATCCATCCTCGCTCATCAAACACTTTCGGCTCATTTCTGCTTATTAGCTGTCAGGTTAATGGGTAGCTTGATTGGTGTCATTATCCACTTACAATATAGATTGCTTAAAACTCTCAATAATGGCTCGAGAATACCACATCGACATGTTGCGAAAGGTTTAAATTTAGTTTTAAAATGCTTATCATGCACTCCCAACATAAATTATGATTAAGACATAAAAAAAGTACAAAACCATTTTACTTGTTTTATCGGGAATTTTTGGGTGAAGTAGACATTCGTCATCATTCGTGATCACTCATGATATCTCGTTGAATCACCTATCTACCTTACGTCACTTGCATCCTTTCAAGGCGAAATAATTTATAAATTTATATCAGGTTTAAAAAATCGGTGAAAAAAATTCTGTTGAATCACTATAATCATAAAGCACATAAACTGAAATGAAAACGGTAAAGCAAGCATCTTGTACACTTCATTTTATTTTTTTGGCAAGCCATAAAATTACAACAGGGGCCAAAACCCCTTATCGCTGTTTCCTCGATGTACTCGCTTTCAGGAAAGAGAATTTCCGCCAAAAACGTCCACCGACATCCCTTTCTTGCCATCACGCTTAACCGCTTTTTCCGTACTCTGTCCTCCTTATAAAAAAATCCTTCACTTGCTCCTCTCTCTCTCTCTTTTACTTTCCTCTCTCAATTCTCTCTACGTTTTTAATGCACTACTACTACTACTGCCTGCTCAGATTTTTAGTGAGACTAAAAACTTTTTTTTTCACTGATACATACGTACACTATACCAGCAATAATAATAACATAATAAATACACACATGCGAAACTTGGTTGTCCGGTCCCACTAGAAATGATGCTTCATTCAATGGTCTATAATACCTAAAAAAAACATACTGAACCATACAGTCCATTTTAACGGCCCCATTTGCCCATTCTCCATTCTAACTCTTTTCTTCGACCAACTCGCAAGAAAAAAAATTATTGGATTCATATATACCAATTTTATGATGTATAAGTATCAGCAAAATAGAGAGACTAAGACTGGAACGGAGGAAAAGCGGAAGCTTGCAAACAGACGTTTCCCTCTCTCTCTATCCTTCGAACGCCAATACATCATGTGAATTCATAACGAGCTACCACGAAACTCACTCTATCCTCCGCCAACCAAAGTAATCAGCAACGACCTAAAAAAATTCCACCGTAAATTGATAGCAAACAAGAGCTACACATGCTAAACGAAGATAAAAAATATAGACGCGTGTGTGTACTTGGATTTCTTCTTCGAAAAAAAAAGAAGATCCTGTACTAATTTTATCCAGAGCTCATTTTCTCTCACAAAAGATAACCACTACTACACTGCTTACATCATTAAGTATTACAAAGGAGAAAGAAATTTTTGTATAGTTTCCCATAAAATATAACGTGTTCAGATTAACCAAAAAATAGACACACAGGTCTCTCTCCATTCAATGCCGGAGCATTAAAGCAGCGACAACAAAACGATATGCAGGCCATGCCGTAGCACTATAGCTTTCCAAACACAATAACTAGACCATTATTGAAATTCAAAAGGGATCGCTTTCATTTCTCTACATTCTGAGAATGAGAAACACGAACTAGGCTTCGGGAAAAAAAGTAACCGTGAAATAGCAGAGAGACGCAAGAGATGTTTTATAAAAAGAATAATAGTTCATAGCCACCATATAATTCCACATATACCAGATAATGCTCATTTCTCCAAAAATGGTGAGCAATATCGCAAGATAATACGAAGTAAAAAAAAGCTCAAGGAGAAAAGAATGAGAGGAGAGAAGTGAGTGAAATAACTACATGATTCCATTAGGATCACAGCTTTGCCTTTTTTTCTCTATTCGACGTCTCTTTTAAAAGTAAAGAATTACACTCAAGTCACAGATTTTCCACGATCCTTCCCTCTTCTCCAGCATTACATCATTCCACCCTGATCATTGTGTGCTCCTGCTTGCTGACTGCACTACTGGAGCGTCGAGAGCTAGTCACTTTACTATATCGTAACGTGTGCGTTAGAACGAAGAAAGTAAATGTAGAGAAGAGTCATCCTAATTGCCTCATTTCTTTTTTTTCTCTCTCTCACTTTTATATTTTTTATACTGCACATTGAATATATGAAATGAATACATGTTCTATTTCTAGAATAAAATGGAAAGCTTTATGTAAGTATCTGCTCTTTGCTCGTTCCATATTTTTTCCATCATCGTCATCCTTTTTCTAAGAAGAAAGGAAAAAAAATTGTGTGATAATAAACGTTGATGCGCTTGGCTTGCATACCAAAGAGCAGATGAAAGAGAAGAAGGCTGATTGCGCGGGTGAACTATGCTCCTTAATACGCATCACAAGCACTCTAATTTTATGTGGTTTGTATAATGGTAAAAAATGAGTGACGTGATGACGTTATGAGAGAGGTAATGACAAGCCTCGCGGCGTCTAAAAGGAAAAAAATGAAAAATATTCGGTAATTTGAAGAAAAGATTATTACAAAAATGTCAAAAAACGTGTGTACTCCAAGAAAGTGCATCTTGTTGACACTGTGCGTCTGTCCGTCTTCGAGGAAAGCTATTTACTAATCACATATTGGAATTTTAATGAATCCATTCTAAAACCTCATGAAAAAACTCATACATAGTTTTTTTTCGACAATCTGTAATTTACTCATTTGTGTTGTATTCCTTGGCTTTAATTAACTTCAGTAAGTTACATTTCCTGCATGCGGATAAGTTCATCTGTTCGTTTGATATCCATTTCAGCTGCCGACTCCCTTTTCACCATTTCATTTTGCCAAGATTTTTCTTCTGAAATCTATAGAATGTCCCACACAAAATACATTTTTAAAATTCCTTTAATAACCACCGTGAAACCCCTGTTTTGTGAATTAGGTAATGCATGTTTGGATTTTATATCCATCCCAAGTTATATATTTTCAGATTTTTTTTTCAACTTGTCATAAAATATATGAAGGAGGAGGAACACTGTCTAATATAGCATGGATGGCTGACTTCATCCTTTTAATGCACTTTTATCCAGGACTTTTTTGTGGGATCCTCCTCTCATCATTTTTTTACATTCTTGTCAGACAAGCACACTACTCCTCGCCCTTCGTCGAAAATTACCCGCGCATATTTTTTATTACGGATAAAAGTAAAAAGTAATCATATGACAAGGATCTTTATGTTCAGTCACACATGATCCCCAACAACAATGGCATCTCTTCTTCTTCCTTCTATGTGCACACACTGACTGACTTGAGAAAAGAAAGTCTAACACATAATTCCATTAAATGAGCAAGTCCGACAAAAGAAAGCTGGTCCTCCTCTCTCGTTTGCTCTTATGATTAATGCTTTCTCTATTGCAAAGTCATCATCATGCCTCAACAACAACAACAACAACAGCAAAAATCATCTTATTGATGATGGGCCTTCGTCTTCACTCTACCGTAATATTACTAGTATCAACAATGCAATCAACAATCTTTGTACAATATTTTTTTTATCTTGGAGTAGGTTCATACGTACATGTATTTATAAAGCAGCATAAGGTTTTTTGGACATTTTTTTCTCAGTGTGAAGTGCTTACTTCTTGTTGTGATAATATTGATGGAATATTACATGGAGCGGTTCATTCATCCATCCAGTGATATTACTATTACTATGTCAGTACTTATTGTCGTCACCACCACCATCAACTTTTTTTTTCGCTATTATTAGCTTTTTTCTGGCATGATTTCCCACTTTGAAGCTTTTTTTAAAGGAGAAAAATATCTCACCCTTTCCCCCTCAAAAGTGTATGGAATGAATGGTTGAATGTGTACACAACGGTACACAATAACGTTAAACATTTTTATTTATTCCTGAAAAGAAAGTAAATTCTTTGAAAGGGGATGAATGCTTCGGAGTGTTCATATTTCTGAGTTGTTTGTAAAACCGAGGATTTTTGACACCCTGTCAGACACAAACACAAGAATTTGGACAATTTAGCAAGGCGGACTCTGTGGCTTAAAGTGGTTCAATTTTATCAACCTTTAGTATTGTGTTCTTGTATTTTTTGTGTGCAACTTATTGCAATGCGATTCACCCCACATTCTCCAAAAAAAACGCAACTCTGTTTTTAACACTTTTACATGTTTTTAAACAACCTACACAAATTTCGATAAAAACGGTGGTGCAAAGATTGCATCTACAAAGTTGGGAATGCCTAATTTATTCTCACTACCTCACCTCTTTGAACATAATAAATTTTTTTGTACATTTCTAATAGTTTTTAGCACATTAATATGCCCATAAAGCTTAATTTCTTTCGTCGCGGATTGTACACTGTAACATAGATAAGCACACTGTAAGATAGTAAGTTATAAAGTTCTCATCCAGAGAAAATTAAATATGCAATTAATATTCCCTTCACTTCCTCTGCAGAACAAAAGAATGAAAATATAAATTCTGAAGGGGATTTGTGGTTATAATGTACTTATTCACAGCTCTTGAATGCAGAGGATGTACTCTTTGAAACCCTTTCCCAAATTACGACACGAGTTTAAAAAAGAAATCGTGCACTGCGGAAAAAAATGATTTGTTATTTTGTGTAAATGAATCTTACAAATACGATACATTTTCTGAATAACTTGTCTCTGCAAAATGCACCAAGTTGATAAAGCATTTTGCATGTTCCATGATGTACCATAGAATGAACACGAGACGGAATAGCTTGAAGGGAGAATGGGAAAGCGTGCCTGGAAACTCTTAACAATTAACACCATGTAATTATGACCTTTAATAATTATTTCAAATGGGAAGCGGGTGAGCGAGAACAAGAAGCAGAGAAGTCGGAAAGTGAGTGTTGTTTTCATTCAAGATAGTGGAGAAAAAAATTTGCTCTCATTATTAGTGGAATGTCCGGTTTACTATTTGGCAAGTAATGTAACCGGAAACGTGAATCGGGCTCGTGGAGGAAGTCAGCCTCGCGTTTTCATGTCATTTATGTTCCATTTTAGAAAATGAGCGTGCTCATGCTCCCTTCACCTAACACAAAACACAGCAGAAAAGGAAACCTAAAATACAGGGGCTTACACAAAAAAAACTTTGCACGCATGCATGCAAAAGACCACTTCTTCTTCTTCCAGATATGCCTGCTAAAAGTGCGAACAAAAAATTCCTTTCCGTCTTAACAAATTTAAATGACAAAACACAACAAGTATTAGAATGAAATAATAAAAAGCCTCACATGCATATCATATAACAAAGTAAAAAAAAGTCTTTCTACTCTCATTTTATGGTAAAAACTAAAAAATGCACACATCTAATAAATATACATGGTTCCATATTATAAAAATGAAGTAGAACACAAGCTAGTACAAAAAAGTCACAAACAACCCATTAAAAATCATGTTTGTACAGATTTCATAGTACTTCATATTTCTCTAACTTTTCCACGTATTTATATCCACGTTTTTTTTACATGAAAACAGTTTTTGAAGATGTGATCAGCAAGAGAAATGAAAAAGATAATATGCATATGAATTGTACATGTGCATGCAGCCCAGTAAAATTGTAAGAGTAATAATAATAGCATAAAAGGCAAAGTACAAATTCAGTTCTCCGTTTTTTTCTTTTCTGGGTTCATATTTTTTGATTAAGTCAACTTTCCCATTCCGCACTCGTGTTCATATATATACATACGCATACAGGGCAAAGGCCATGTTATGGGAGAGGAACGAGCCCATAATTTGAATAAAAAAGGGGGTTCGCTTTATCCGACTTTTGCCAGAGCCACCTCGACTGCTGCCACTGTGTGCTGTGCACTGTCATTAACGTATTATTACCACCACAATGTATTTACACAAGAGCCAGTCAGTCAGTCTCGCTGTATGCGGGCTTTTTGCGTTTTTCCTCCGAAAATAAGAAAACTTATTTTTTACATTATATTTTTTATTACATGAACTATATATGTAGCTCCACACACCATATTTATCGTATATAATATATTAAGTTGGCGTGCATTTTTTGTATAGATTTTTAACTTTTTTTCTAACGTAATCATGCAATCAACAACTTGAAAATAATGGTTGTTGTTATCTGGCGTGATCAACTTACTCCCGGCCGACGACTACACACAGGTCAACATTACGGAAATGTCCGCAGGAAAGGAACATTGATTAGTATGACAAAAGAGCTGTGCACCAAGTCATAACTCACAGCTACTTCGTCCTCTTCCTCCTCTGTATTGCGCCTTTGTGTCTTACCTTCAGTGTTTAAAAAAAAAGAACACTTGACTCATGTAAAAGTCGAATTCCTGCTGATTACTAACTTGAGCAGGGCACTAATCTCTTTCTTCCCGTTTTTTTACTCTGCGTAGTATACGTTTTCACTGTTGGGCAGTCAAATGTCAGAAAGTATTACTTTTTTCTGACAATGACGATGTTGACGATGATAACTGAAATCGCAGGGGAAACGATCTGTATAAGCTCTACCAAGACTGAAAGCACGTGGCAATTAAATTAAAATAAAAGTGTGGATACAGTCTGAAGTTGAGTGGTTGACCATGTAATGCAGCTTTTTTATGATATGATGAATGTGAAAATGGTCAAGAAGTGAAATGAAAGCAAAGAACCTATCAAACTGGAGCTGGTCTTTTGGTTGTTGTGTGGGAACATGTCGTAGGTAGATATTACTCAACACACAATAAATTTCGTCGGCTTGCTTTTCAGAATAGAAAACAAAGCATGATTGTTTTAATGGGATTTCAGAAAAAAATACTACCCGCTTACCTGGTTGACGCAGATGTGAATGTGAGTCCAACCCGGACTTGCCCATAGCACTCAAAGTATTCGTTGAGTAGCCTGAAAAAAAAAAACAATGAAGCAATTAAAACCTTTAAATGATGACGGATTTTCCTGAAACACTGAAATAACGAACGAATTCCGGCATTATGATTTGCTAGTCTTCATTTTGTAATTTTAATCGATACAATTTAATCAAACATAGAAAACTTTATTTCATTATTTCCCTTAGCTTTTATCACACCAAGACAGATTTCATATTGATCCTGTCAACTTTTAAATTTTTAATAAAAAAAACGTTATCTCCGGTTTCCGCCAAAACTTGTCCTTTCTTCCCGAGTTCAACATTTTAAAAAGGGTCCAGCACTAAACTCCGTGTGATTGTGTAGCATGACCGAACTCTGCGACGCGACAGTTGATTGACAACCCGTATCAAAAAGCACATGCTGAGCTGCATGAGCCTCACAGTTTAATCGCAGTCCTCTTTGTTCTCTTGCATTTATGCGTTTTGTCTAGTGGAAAATCTTTTGTGTATTTCATATTCTTGTGCACAGCAGCAGAGCATATTTTTAAACTTATTTTAAGTGTTGCGGTAAAATCCTGCTACATTTATGACAATTCCACAATTCCAAGTTGGTTTTGGTTAAAAAATACATGTCGAAAGCAAAGTGCATCTTGAGAGGACATTCATGTACTTCTTGTGCAATACAAAGGAGACGAGAGCCCTTTACGAATAAAATTGCTCACAAACAATTCTCGAACCATATCCATTGGCAAACAAGATGGAGCAAAAAAAAGGCAAAAAATGGTTGATGCACCATTACATATTATAGTAAATGCATGCATCAAGAGCCAATCTTCAACTCTCGGTAACTTTCATTTCAGTCGCGGAATCAGTCAAACCAAAAAAAAAGAGTGTTTTTCGGGGACGACAAGAGAAGACGACAAAACAATGAGCGTGTCGAAAAAAGGGAAATGAAGCCGAAAAGTTTTTGACGGAATAGAAACATTAATTGCAAACATAATGGGCTTAATGGTTATCTCTTTCCTTGTGATTCGGATGCGTTCACTCAAAATTTCTCTCCATTTCCAAAAATCTTTTGTGTAGTTTCATTCATTCACTCACTCTTGTGCTTCGCTCTTTCACGCATTATTTCATCCTTCATCAAGTGAAGCTAAAAATCTCGGTTGATAAAGAAAAAAAACGGAGGAGAGGAGACCCGAATTCTGGAAACTGTTGAGGGTTGAAGAAAAAAAAACTCCTCTGTACTTTGTATTCCAGGCATGCAGACAGGACACTTCACTTTACTACCCGGCTTAGCTTACAAATCGACATTGATGATGATGATAATAATAATAATACACTTGCCATGTGCATTGTTATCAAAAAGTCTTTGTGCTTACAAGTTCATGAAGATATGTACTAGTGGATTACAGTACTGGAGTGGAGAGTCATCGTGATCATTGCAGCTATTATGATTATTTATGGTTACATTGTTGATACTTTTACACGTTCTCCCTTCGTCAAATTATTTCTCCTTCCAATGTAAAAGTAGACAAACAGGCAAGAAAAATCCGGGTAGATTCTAGTGAACACTAGTATGTATGGTGGGGATGAAAATACATTCTCCCAATTTTCTCGCTTGTTCATGCTTATCGTAATGTGCCATGGTGGTGTTGCATAATGTAGGAATTCACTACTCTGATTTTGATTTTTATCACATGGATAAAAGATTGATCGTTAAAAGTTTAATAAATAAAATTTGACATTTAAAAAACCGATTCTTATATATAATTCACAGTGATCAATGTGAACAACAAAAAACCAATGCGACAAACTCTCGAAATAAGGGTAATCACGGAATCTAAATTTTCGATTTATGGTCTCGTTGTTAACATCCAGTGAACCCAATGATAATCTCTGGGATTCAATTGTTTAAGTCATGAAAACTTTCAGTTTATCTAACACTAAGCCATTGTTGAAGTCATACTAGAAAGAAGCATCGTGTTTCACAGAGGTTCAACCTAACTTCTTTTGGGTGTAAACTCTTACACGAAAATACTTTACAAGGCGGATCATCACCATCAAAATCGTGTGATGATGGGTGCGGCTGACAATATAAGCTTCAGAGATTACACAAAACGACGAACAAACATTTCACTGGAAATATAAAAAAAACATTAAATGTGTGAAATGTGACTGCGTGTCTGCTTGTGCTCTTGCTCCGCTGCTTTCTCTCTCTCTCTCTCTCTCTCTCTCTTGTTCACTCACATCACGGATTTTGTTTTAACACCGGAGGCGGGTAGCCGCCTTTGATCACTGATGAAAATGTGCATTGAACCGATATCAAAACCATCGTCATCATCATCGCCATTCCACACATACAACTCTTTAAATGCGCCCTCATTCTCCTCACTTTACTTTTTTCCCAGCCTTTCTTTCCCACTTGTCTCTTCTAAATCAAATATTATTCCAAGAACGAAAAATAACGGAGCAGAGATAAAAGCTAAAAGTGACTGCATGCACAATCGGCTTTTATTCCTTCAAGCGGCAATTTTGACAACTGCTGTGTGAACACAGCCATCCTTGTGTCTACATATTCGTGGACTCCGAGTTAGATATCTGTGGACAATTTTTGTTGGTTTCAAGTGAATTAAATTGCCGCGGGGTGATGTTTAAGCTTGTGCTTTTATAACAACAGTTTTTCCACGGCGCAAAAACAAATATTATGCAGCCAGCCAATTTAACCTGCTCTTTTGTTCTTTTTTCCAGTGGTACATTTTTAATACTTGATCCTATTCTATATATATGATGTACGAAAATCAGGAGAAAATCCTCTCACAAAAGAAAAACTTGTTGGAAAGCTCATTAAAACACAATTTCGCTTTTCACCAGAAGCAGCAAAAACATCATCATTTCATTTCGAGTTTTGTGGCTTTTCTCCGGGCTGACTTAACTCTTGTAACACGTAGGTAGTCCCCAGCAGTCGTTGCGTCACCTGCTCCAAGGAATGTTTCAATTGAAACCGAATTGTTATGATCCTCATGTGTATAAATGGTAGGAACGATGATGAATTTTTTGGTTGAACTCTCTTCCACTTTCTATTAGAAAACATGGGAACATTTTGGTTTGAGTTTGAGCGAAGCACAGCCATCGTTTTCATTTAATTTAAAGTTTTCGCCAACATACAACTTCTGCACGTAACTGAAAATGGTAAACCAATGCAATTCATGCACATCAAACATATGATGATGATGATGATGACGAACAAATCCAGAACCAAGATAATTTGTCGCTTATGGTGGTCCTCCTCCTCATTTCATTCCTTTCATTCAGCCATTTTTTGCTACACATGCATTGTACATGTGTCGATATATGAATTTGCTGCTATATGGGACCTGATGCTATCCATCATAACAGACACATATTTTTTCCTTTATTTTCTCTCTCTCTCTTTTCATGTGTTTTTGCGTCCCAGAGAGAGTTTCGTGTGTGGATGTTGCGTTGATTTGGTTTTTCGGTTTGGCAGGGGCTTCCAGCGCATCCACACGAAAACCAAACCAAAAACCAGAGACAGACAAAATTTTCTCCGTTCCCAATTTATCCTTTTGACTCTCTCATTTCATGGAATTCTTCAAAGTTATATGCACTGTAATGAAGTCAATATAGTACAGGGAGTTTTGTGGAAAGAGAAAAAAGTAATGATGAGGAAATAAATCAGTTTACCATTCCATTTCGTGTCTATTATGGCTCTTTCAATCTTCCCATCTCTTTTTCTCTCTCTCCCTCGATCTACTCCAGTGGAATGGGTAAAAGGATAATATTTTCACAGGAAAATGCACAGCCTCTTCTAACCTGACTTCCATTCATTGTCGATAAGGAATATCTCTGGGTTCATTTATAAAAAAATATGGCAACCTAAAAAAAAGTGGAATCTGACTCAAATTGAGGATTGAACGATGATTACTTTTCTGTGTGTTGGGCACACGGTACACAAAAAGAGAAACTATGTTTTATACGTTTGCCATATGAATCAAGTTGATTTTCCATTCCGTAACATAATCGAGTTGGATGAGAGAAAATATAAAGGGGAAGGGAAAATTTTCATACACTGATTTCCTCCGTAAATTTGCTAATTTATTGCATTTATTGCCTCAACGAAAAAAGGGAAGAGATTGAACGCAGTTCTTTCTCATTACCTCACAAAATGACAAACATTTTCAAAGCCCTTGCTCCTTTTTTGTGTCAATAAATAAAAGCACACCATCATTCGTTAATAGAACTGCGAAAAAGATTGGTAGGTGACCGACTCTCTCTCTCTCTCTCTCGAGATAAAAAAAACGAACTTTGTGTTCTCATCACCAATTTAAATGTAACAATTAGAAACATTGGTGAGCAATTCGGAATGGTTTTCATACAAGAAAGGAAGAGTCGCATAATATGTACAAGCACACCAATACAGAGCAATAACTTACACATTTGACAGAGAAAAATTTCCTCCGTCTTCCGTTCTATTTTAACTCTCTGCTACTTTGAGAAGACCGGAAACTGGTGTATAGAGGAACATGACAGACACTATAAGCAAATGACGGGAAGGAGCAAGAAGAGAGGAAGGAGGACAGGAAAAAGGAAAAGTCGCCAACTTTTTTTTTCTCTCCTCAAAAGAATAGAGAATGAAGAAGTAAAACGAATGGTTCGCCCGGTTCATGCTATCGCTTGAGAAAAGGGAAACTTTCTATTTATTATTATCGTTCAACTTTCACAAGACCTTTCCATCACTTCCTTCCGCTGCAGAGGAACTAGCATGGTGTTATATACACGTGGTGATTTTTACTTCATGCATGTGGGTGGATGCCGTGGAAGACATTTGAATTGAACTCCATGAAATTTTAACACGTCGTTAATTTGACGTATTACAATTTAAGGGTGTGAATCTTAGTCATTAAAAATGTATGTATTATGATTTGAAGGATTGATGACAGTAAACTAAAGTGATTTTTTATAAAAAGTGACCCTTACTTTGTGCCTGGCTTGAGGGATGTGCTGCACCCCATGCGCTTTTGTATGATGAATCTGAAATCGAAATGTATAAGTCATTTAGAAATAGTTTGGAAGCATGAGATTCTTTATTTTTTGCAGATTGATATATGCGGGATGGCCTTAATATTTACTGTAAGCACTGCAATTGCAAAATTCTATTAGTTTCATGGGATGTTTTATTTTATAGTTTGTAATTTTTTAAAGAGTGCATTCAAATGCTTTTTAAAAAAATGTGAGTACCTGCGAGAAGCATAGAAAAGTTAGTCAAGGATCCCCTTGAAAAATACTCTGCGGAAGTCTTGATATCTAGCATTTTACAATGACTGTGACGAGCGAGAGTGGATTCAAATGTACTTAAATTCCGACAAATGTATACCGCACACACAAACACCAAAATCACAGTTTCACTAATTTGAGAAACGTCGAAGGAAGTTTCTAATTTCTTGCTTTTATTGAAAATATATCAACCAACTTGTTAGCCCATTTGCTTACGTACTGATTATTACATTAGCCAGGTAACTCAATATTTAATGTTATGAGCAATATTTTTTTTTATAAACTTTAGAGTTTCGTTGAAATGCAATTTCTCCTACAAAATTTATTTTGTGGCTCAAGAAATAGGAAGTATGTAGTAAAATAGTAATAATAATACTTTCGTAATGCAATCAAACAATATAATTCTCAGAGCACCGCCTACGAAAAAGTCTTTCTCCAAGGCTAAAACCTTCACACGTGAGGAATGTAAAGAACTCTCACAACAATAAAGAAAATCCTCTTACGTATTCTCGTATAATATTTTTTATTGCGACACCTTCGAATACCTTTATTGTAAACATTTCTCCCTTTGAACAAAAAAATGAACACGGCTCTTCCACTATACTTCTTTATGAAGACAGAAAACAAAAAAAGAGAATCTTAAGTAGTGGCCCTCCGTTTCATTTGTTTACATAGCAAATGTATAAATCACAGTAGAGAAAACGAGCGCACGAAAACTCCTATATTTTTTTTATGTATTTCTTATTGGAATGCAATTCAGTGCAATAAAACTGTTTTTCGGGAGACACTTGCATTAGTTTGTCTAATGGACTTTTCTTCACCACTTTGGTTCTCTAACCACTTTACCAGTATTATGCGAACTGCTATGTTTTCCTGTGTTACTCTCTGACTGATTGGAATTGGAAGCGACTGAGAAAAACAAGTTCGCACGACGAAGGTGCACGTAAATAAAGTGAGCCACTTTTCTTCCTGCCCTGTTCACTTATGACATGACACACACGAGAGGGAGAGCATATATATGTTGTGTGCATGGCACAAAGTTTAACTCGAAGTGTAGTTTTGACACTTGTTCTTTTAAAAAAAACTATAAAAAAAAGGTTAACTTGCCGGGCTTACTCCGATATGCATGTGGCAAAGAGAGAGAAAGACATGTGAAAAATATTATGCATAAGCGTACTTTCCCAAAAAATGTTCTCATGTGAGCGTGTGTGTGTGTGTGTCGTGCGAAGAAACAAAGTAGACCAAGGGAAAGAAAAAACGAAACCACATGCAATGCATGTACTGGATTGGAAAGCAGATATTATGTAGAAGAGTATATAAGGCGCATATAGAGCAGAGCAAGTGATGATGATGATGAATGGTAGTTGTTATTCTCTTCTCCGGTAGCTCAACAAGAGCAACATATTTTTTCCCCGAAAAAAAAAGTGGATATGCATAGTGGAGGTTATGTTGCACAGCTATTATCGTTGAGAAGTGACAAGATACATACGGATATGAGGAAAAAGGCAGAAAGGAACACATGGAGCGGGTATACGGAATGCATAATGCATTAGCGGGTCGGGAGAAGAAGAAGAGCATTTTAGCTCCGTTATGTTATTCCCGTACGTGATGATGATGATGGTTGGATCTACTGCGGAGTAAAGTGAGGAGGTAAGCCCCAGTGAAAGAAGAGGCTGGGAGTGTCAAGAGTACCGGAAAGACCAATGGAACCCGGGAAAGTGGCTTGCCAAACCCTCCATCCTTCTTTTTGCCGAGAAAAAAATAGAATGATTTTCTCTGTCGTTCTACTATAAAACTTGTGTGTGTGTGTGTGTGCATGTGTGTGTGTCTCTGTCTCTCTTTTACTTGAGCCGAACCGACAAGCGAGGTATTAAGGAGAGCGGATGCAGCCCGGAACTGGATAACGGTGAGCCATATATCCGTTGAGGAAGGAAGCTCAAACGAAAATCGGACGCCCGAGTTCTAGCCGAAACACGATAAGCAACACCAACAGTGACCACACACTTGTTTTCATTTCGCTGAAAAAAAAAATATTTTTTTTGCGCTCCTTTTCTTCCTAACTTGTCGTTATTTGGGGGACAGTTATGTATATTATTGTCTCCAGATCCTTTTTATCGAGTGGTTATCAGTAGACCAGTACATGCTTTAGTTTCCTTGTCGCATCTTTATCGTAATAAATCTTGAGTGGACTGGTTCTATGGGGTAAAGTAAGACTACCTTCCGCAGCGGTATTGCTTTGGCAAATGTAGAAATTTTCAATGTATGTAAATGTATGAGCGGATGTCACCGCCCGGATGTGTCATAAAGAGGTCATCAGTTCCAGAGTAGGTAAATAACATATCTTATGCTCAAAATTTTGTTCTGCCATGTTTCCACGAATGTACGTATATCGTCATTTTGGTTAATCATGGCCGCGTCCTATCTGAGGCAACCACTCTGGAAAGCAAGAGCGGAGAAAACTTTGGTTTTCGTTCATCATCAATCTTTCAGCAGACTTCCGTAGTCTTTTCCTTTTTATCTCACTTTTGCACAATGCCACTTGCCATCTCTTTTCCGTTCTTTTGCGAATCAATAGTTCCTTCTTCCTTTCCACTTTCCTTGCCGCAGTCAACGTTTTTTTTTCGCGGAAGTCAACTAACCAAGAAAAGACTGCATAAATAACATGAATAGCTGCTGACGCGGTCAAAAATTTATTTCCATTCTTTCATGATATATTATCATCAGTAATACGTAAAATAAGGAGGTAGGCAGCATGGCTAAGGTTTTGTAATATTTTTTTCTCAGGGAATCAGGGTTCATAAACTAAAAGTGACCAGCCCAAAACAGTTAATCATTTGCTTAAGTGGGAGCATCATCGACCATAATAAATAGGAATCAAATTAAACTATTTTTCTCTCCATAATGGATGCTCCCAAAAGTCAAATTTTCACACGGATACTTCTGACATGATATGAAATGTTACTCACGAACAAAAGGAAATGCATCTGGGAAAAATAATATTATTGTTATGCAGTCAAGTGAGACCGAAAAAGGACAGCCCCACCGATTCTCTGATGTCGAGAGCAGCAAAAAAGTGAAACCATTTTTACACAAATGTATATGTTTTTATAAACTGCCTTTTTACTTCATTCATGTCTAGTTTTGATAAAACTTTTCTCCATTATATACATTATATATGTTGACGACCGTATACACTTGCTTACTTCATGCATCTGAAATGATAAGCTAAAAGAGGACAGTATAGATGATCGTTCCCTGTGTGAAGTGAGTCTGATTTCGTGGGTAAAGCGAGAAGCCAGAGTGTTACCGTACATTTAAATTGAGTTATGATGAGGCAAGAATCCCAATCTTGTTCACGTCAACACAGAAGCAGGGTGCTTCTTGCCTTCTTTTCTTTTGAAAGACGATATTATTATGTTCAATTCGAATTCAAGCATTAAAGTTGCCAAAAAATATTCCTTCTTGTAATTCTAAAGATTCTAAGTCTTGCTTCCTAAATATTGATATGATTTTAGGTTCCTTTAATTTTAATTACTTTTGTCAGAAACAAGTTCACTTCTTTATTTTGTACATTAACTTGGTGGTAGGTAAGTGTCTCGCCTTCATCAACTTAATTTGCTTTGGTTCTCGATTTAATGTTTGACGAAATGATAACATTTTCACACACGCGCGCTGCAAACACGTCCTTGATAATGAGTACAGATATGAGACGCAGCTACATCATCAATGATCATGATGATCGTATGAATCCATGCCCTTTTGTTACGCTACTTCAATTTACTGCCTCTTGCTGCCCATATCCCTGCTCTCTCTCTATTATGGATCATGTCAAACTGTATAAATAAAACGAATGAATTATGAACCTGGTACATGGCCCTAAAAATCGTTTTCCATTCATCCCATAATAGAACCCACCTATGTATGTACATGTAAAACCGTCTCCGTGTGCAAAAGAGGGTCAAACACAAAACTAATTGTAAGCTTGAAAAAGGGTCCCAGGCTCGCTTTCAACTTGAGCTCGCACAAGTATTCCCATACTCGAGTGATCAATTGTACCGCTTGCTTCCACCAGCACCAAAAATGATGAATGAGGATGACGATCCATTTCATTCATAATGCTTACTGGTAATAATAATGTTCTCTATGTACAGTCGGCAATTTAAATTGACTCATACAATGGAAGCAAATCCTCGTCACCGTCAATGCTGGTGTTAATGTGGATAATCCCGTATTTACGTGTACTTACTCTGGCTCCATTATTATTACAAAAAAAGGTCATCACGCCGGTCTCACCAGCAGGATACCTATCTTTTTTTATGGAAAGAAGCAAACTATTTTTTTTTCATGCATCGCTTTTGCTCATTTCGACTCTTCACACACGTGGGAGTCGCGTGTCGCACGGATTTCATTAGAGTGCCATTGTTCCTGCCTGCTCCACAGTAATAATATGCACGATGCAAAGATAATATGTACAACGTGCCAAGTCATTATCATTTTCTCTCAATGTTATATACACTGACACTTTCCATATTGAGTCGGTCGACTCGAAGCCATAAATAAAAAAATGGGTATATGTAATACCGTTTTATTTAAAAATCGAAACATTTTACTTGTACATTTTATACATTTTTTTATTATTTGATCAACATTCGCCTTTCAGTCGAGTATCGACTCTCTTTTCAGAGCTTTTCACTTCACTTCATTCTATTAGTCATTTACACGGTTGCTCCGTTTTTTCTAAAAAAAAATACAACACACAAGTGGGAAAAAAGTAGCTGGCTACCACTGCAGCTTTTTTAAGTGCATTTCGCTGAAAAAAAAGGAGAGCAATAAAAATGGTCGGTGAGAAGATGGCAATGTACAAGAGCAGAGTATACAACAATGAATGTTCTTGAAGGGACGACAACAAAGTGTGTGTAAACAAGAAGAACGGCTGCTGCCTATTTTTCCAACAAGTTTACTTAACGCTTCCACGTACTCTATTTTCTCTCCTTTTCTGATTTTCACACCAAAAATATACATATATCTGTGATGGTATATCATTTCATGTATACTTTTTTTTTAGAAAATGCTTTCCACAGAATTTTGGCTAGAGAAAAGTGCCACTGGCACAAGCTACATACTACAGTGATAATAACAAGACACTATAATATTTTATATCAGCTTCGTGAACAAAGTCAAGTCAAACGAAGAAGAAAGACGAAGAAAATACGGGGGGAATATTTATAATCAAGAAAGGCGCAAACCTTTATAAGTATAATATTTTTTGTATGTATGTAAGTTTTCACTCAGAGAGCTACTATCAGTCAGTTTGAAGCCGACTGAGTGAGCCACATATTTTGCTACGAGGGCATTGACGATGATGATGACGACGACGGTGGTGAAATAAAAGAGCATATCAAGTGTATACAAAAATTCTTATATAGCCAGTGCCACCCTAAAACAGCCTGCCAGAAACCGGAAGTGTCCCGATGGGAACGAGAACTCTCTTTTTTTGGATGGAAAAAGAAGAGGGATCGATTTTTCCCTTTTGCCGCAACACACAAGCTAGAAAAGAGAGACGATGAAACCAACTTTTATATACTATACCAAGCACAGATAGAAAAAAATGTATAGAGAGAGAGTGTGTGTGTTGAGGAGAAGTTATAAAATATTTTTGGACGTCTTGTACTATAAAATGACTGAGTGAGTTAGAGAGAGAGAGAGAGAGTGCTGTGTACATATACAATATGGAACGGCGAAACGAAAGAAGACTTTTAGTTTTCCACTTCAACTTTTTTCCCTTTTCTTCTCCTTTCGGTTGGGTATAGTCAACACAGTCAATTATTACAGCTCTCTAGTCATCTCCAGAAAAAAAGACCATCTCGTTTTTCGTCGTCATCATAAATTCTTGAATGGCTCTTATTTACTCAATACATACATATAACTGGGTAATATAACAATTCTCTATTATATGAGCGGTTTAACAGTACCACAGCAAAAGAAAATTTTCTTTTGTTACCAATTTCTCTCTCCTTTTTTCTTTCTAAACGAGCTCACTCTTCTTTCCTTCAGCCAAACCAAACACGTTTCTACTGGATTAAGTAAACCGATTTTTTCTGGAAAACGTTCCAGTAAAAATCGGGACTGAGAGAGAAAAATGGATACGGGATAGTAAAAAAATATTTTGTGCCTTCAGGAGAAAATACTTCAAGTCGAAGTAAAGAGAGTGCATTGATGGTAAGAAAAAGGTGATGACAGAACTTTACACACAAAAAAAACTACAAAGTCATATAATTTTCCTGGGTTGAAGTTTTGTTTGTAACGGGTTTGTGTAGCCCAGAGGGTTTAGTTAAAAAGATACAACCACAAACTTCACACAAAAATATTAAATGCTTGCTGGCCTGCGGAATTTTTTCTGAAACTGGCATAAAAAAAGAGATGTCGTCATCAGTCAAAGTGGGAGAGGCACAAAAACGGGGCTGTCCTCTTTCCTTCCCGTTTAAATCAAAGGAACATATTTTTGTGATTTAGGACAGTCGTTAATTACAAACTACACTTTTAAGCCTTCGTTCCATGTACTTGTTCGTCATCATCAAAAACATTAATTTTGTTATCACGCAATGCATTAACAAATTTTTTTGGAGCAGGGCACGCTGGGCTTACAAGTAATTACGGTTATAATGGGAAGTCGTATGTAGCACCCACTCCCCAGTCAGTTCAAAGCATGTAAACTTTTGCGAGGGAAGCACGAGGTTATAATGTTTCTAAAATTAGCTTGTGCATTTGCATTTTCTTCATGAGTTATGACATATGGAGACCTCTGCCCACATTGCAAAAAAATTTCAATGTCAGGAGAAACATTATAGACGGTATATTATAGTAAAACGGTCCACCGGTCAGTTTAACTTTTTTCACATTTGACAGCTCAAGTGCTCACATCGCATGCACACAGTATACTGGTGAAATAGCTGTGAGCTATGTAGAGAAACCATCACTTTTCTCCAACCTCTCAACAATGCTAGTTTGAAGTCCACAGTTCTGTAAGTTCTGCGAGCACGCATAAAATATGTAGCAGTAAATCATGTAAATGGATAAGAAATACAATTCCCAAGAGAGAACTCGCAAGCTGACATGGACCTCCTTGTAATAATCACATGTCACGTTTGTGCGTCCAAAAATGCTCACGTCATGTCACGTAATAATTTCACCAGTCTCAAATCAACCTTTCCGGAGCGACTTCAGAGCCTCGAAAATATAAAACACAGGCATTTCTAATCATTTCCACAAAATTATATACCTACTTACTTACTTCAGTCGCTGTCATTAAAAAAATTGCTCCAGTTTGACCTCTTTCCAATTTACATGTCATTATATTTTTTCTGCTAGAAAGAGGGTAAAAAACTTCAAATGTGTAAATACTTATACGAATGAAGAAGCAACTGCAGAAAACAAAAAAAGAACATGTTGCTGATACACACACATTTATAAGTACATATAACTCCACAACGGTTTTGGAACACTGGAGCAAAGGGAAAACGAGTGAAAGGGCGGATATGCAAGTGCTGTGATCTCGGATGTTCTTTTGCCATTTGTATCATTTGCATTTCCTCAGCTATAGGAAGAAATAATCATTACCCGAGATTTGTTGGCATGCTTTTCTTCATTCTTCTTCGGTTCCTCTTGAACACATATTCAGTGCAAAAAAAGTGTATAACTGGTACATATATACCATTTTAGGTTATCTTATACTTAAAGTATTACGCACAACTAATGTGTCTTTTTTTATTATTGTCTGGGAAGTTGTCGGCGGTTTTTTAGAGGAAAAAGTTTATTTTGGAACAGTAACGAATACGTACATGCATGGACATTTAACTTCTTTTTCTCCACACATATTCTTCCTGTTCTCCTTTCTCACTGTGTGCATGCTCCGCTTGAGAGGCCTGCTCAGTTGCCATCTATTTATACAATAATAATTCTTACTTTTTCCTGACTTTCTTCCTCTTGCAACCGACAGCAAAAGTGACTGCTTCCACATGCATAGAAAAGGATTTTTGGGTATGTGGGCATTACACATTTATTATCATTATCGTTTACTGCGAATGTATACTGATAGTTGTTATCATTATTGCGTTTAAACGCATGTTATAATATTGTTCTGGATAGCAAACTATACAGCTAAAAAAACTTTTAGAAGAGAGGTTCCTCACCAAACCAAATCATCGAGAAAAGTTTTTAATGTATACACCAAAAGGGTTATGTTACACAATCATGCATGCCTGAAGCACATTTGCTGAAGTACTACGTAACCTATCGCGTAATGGACTGATTTACAGCGAAAAACGTTCATCCATTATCACTCCCTTTTAGGTTTGAATCCTGTTGTTTTTTATGTAAAACTGTCAAATACTGGCTGGCTTTAATAGAAAAAAAGAGTAAACTTGATTACAATAAATCGTTATTCTTTTGCATATTATTATGTAAAAAAATTAATTTGTCTACTAATTACTCTCCCTTATTTCGATACACTTATATTGCTTAATTTCCCGATTACATCCACAATTCTCGCGAGAAATCCTAATAAAAATCCGGAGCTGAAGTGTATCCGGAGAAGTGCAGACATTGTGAAGATTTGAGAAAAAAAGTGTTGCTTATTTGCTCTTCCTTTTCCATTTTTTTTTCAAATACAATATTGAATTGGAAGTGGTGAAAATGGAAAATGAGATTTTTTTTGCAATAATGAAAATGAGATTTTGACGGGAAAATGTGTTGCTGGTTGCTACGCCATATTATCCCTGCTGCGAGTGTAGTTTTTATATATTGGAGAGAAAAAAATCCACGAAAGAAAATTGAGTTTTATATATGTTTGGAGTATAGTGAAGTTGAACATGTTGTATGGTCGCTCCTACATTATAAAAAAGTAGAAACGACGACAAGACGGAGCCTTTCCTCCATCGCGTCCGGCCGGGAAGAGAAAATTTCCTGAACTCCTTTCCTTTCCTACTTTTACTCATTATGTGAGAGTGAGAGAGAAGAAGAGTTGGACGAAATTACGTCAATCAAGTTTCTATTCACTTTACTTCCTACCAACACACACTATTTCATGTCAATATACCTGCACGTTTACACCATAATATTTTCTCCCTATTTTTTCCGACTCTTTCCTACAATCAATGTTACGTATCTTAGCTTGTGGCACTACATGCGTAACTTTTATTGGGTATAATAATCAGTTTGTACGTGTGTACAGGTATTGTGGCAATAAGTTCTGTCTGATGTCTACAAAACTGTTAGTAGGACGGAACATGTGAATAAAAAAAGGAAGACGGGCATTATTATGGAAATTATGAAAAGAAGTAAAGAAAATGAGCTGTTGACCACAACGAAATTATTAGCCCCAGTGCATTTGTTCCTCTTCCTTTGCAAACAAAGAAAGGGTTGTGAAAATACCTAAAAGTTCGCACGTATGCACATGCCTTCAAAGTTGTTTCAAGTTGTTTGTCGTTCACGTTTAAAATCCCATTTCCGTTGTGAATAGCCTCGAGAGAGATTTGTTAAGTTCGTTTACACCCAAACAAATTATAATTAGGGAAAGTGTGCAACGTTTTGTTTTAAAATTGGTCTAATAAGCAATTATCCAGATTATAATGTGTTAGTGCCAGTTGTCACCATAAAACTTTTTTTTGTTGCAGCACAAAGCAAACCTTTGGCAAAGATGAAAATACATATTTACATTTAATCTAAACTTATAGTCTTAAAGCACCCCAACAGATTCTTCATTAAGCCTTATTTCTAAATTACGAGATGGTGGAAATAATTTCGTACAACAGCTTAGATGTAGTGTGCTCAACTGAATAGTTTTGGATAGGATGATGCTTCATGCTTTGTTATTTATTCTCTCTTTCTCTCTCTTTGACTATTTTTGGACCGTCCCAAAATCTTAAATTTGTATTGTTGTCCTGCACAGCTTTGATTTATGCTTGGCCGAGTGGAAAAGCTAATTTTATCCACAGTGCCTCCACATCTAGCATTAAGTTGAATTCTTCATATTATCGCGCGAAGGGAGGGGGACAAAAATTGGAACACAAGCAGCAGAGTTTTTTTCTTTTCATCGAGATGAAGAACCATAATACAATTCAACAACTCTTATAGTTTATAATGAGGTAATACCAGGTCCTGACATCTCGCGATTAAATAGTAACACTCATTACTACTTATTAGGTTCAGGGTTTTCAAATCAGCATTTAAAACAGTACTTTTCAAGGCTTGGTTTTTCATAACTCCCAGAATTCAAGCTATTTGACTACCTGTGTCTTTTTTTTAAACAGGATAAGAAATAACGTCTTTGTGGTCAAGGCTGACTTTGATGAGGAAAGTCAGTCTGTGTAGGGTTTATTCTACAACCAAAATTCTCAAGGTGCCCCAACAATTTTTGATCAGTACTCAGTACTCTTACCTAATATTATTGTTTCTAAATTGTGTTGATTTTTTTGGAATGTGGACTTTTTTATAAAGTGAACAGACCCCTGTTATAAAACCCTCGTGACGAGTCAGTAATTTTGGGCAGTTAATAATCCATGATACAAAAAAACACATGATAAAAGTCAATCGAGAGGGGATATCTGTTTTTGTAGTATTTTAGAAGTATTTATTGTTTATCTGAATGAATGAGCGAATATGGGAAAATTGTTGGAAACAAAAACAGGGATCAAATGTCATAAAAAGTCAAGTGAGTGGATCATCGAACTTGAGTACTCCGGTGGCATGGGCTAGGGAGGGTCGTTTACAATATTTTTATTGCATTATTCATGTATTGCATGTGACGGAGCAGAGAATGAGCCGCTTTTCGTAATAATAAATTTCAGTCCACCTGACCCCATGCCCTCCTCACACGGGCATGCCGCACACGGCTTTTCCAGGGAGAGTGCATATAAAGTCCGTGTTTTCACTGCGTTCTAAAAGACAGAATAATTGACTGGTGACAAGACCCTCCCTAACAGAGAAGGAAAACTTTGTGAAACTCATGGGAATATTACGGTGAAATGATATTATGTATCAAAAAAATGTTATTGTAGTGAGTGGTGCCATATTGCTTTCAGTGAATTATGGAGAGTCAGCTCATTACTACCGTGTAATCTCTCGAGGGCATGAGAACCGTGGGTATCCCACGCTTTTTCAGGTCCCAAGAGAAAAATGCAATAAAAGTCAATCTGTAATTTTGCTCGTTAATCAAAAAGAGAGAAGATTGCCCCGTTGTAGATCAGCTCTTAGGCAGGTCGTGGTCGCCATTTATCACTTGATATAAGCATGAATAGTCAACTTTGCTAATTTAAAACTACACAACATGTCCAGTAATTTAATAAAATAGATTTGAAACAATGCGTTACAAGATGATTTTCAAATTAGTTTATGTAATTAATTCGAATATGCATTTTATTGTGTGCAATTAAGACGAGGTTGTGTTGTGGCACGAATAGAAAAGATTTGTAATTAGCAACAAAAATTGAACTAAATTTTTGTTTGTGGACTTTGCGCACTTCATTGAAAAAATCCATCCAATGTCCGCAATCCGTATTGTACAGTGATATTTCTATACTGAAGTATTTCCAGCTAAACGCTACGCGTTTTGTCTCCGCCACCAGCTCGCCTGCACTCTACCGAAAACCGGTGAAACTCTCAGCTCTCCGACTTTCCATGGAAGAATCCCCTTCTTTTTCGGGGCGAAATGTATGATGGGGCTAGTTGCTCGCCGTGCACTAAACCGACCCGAAAGCAAGCGTGGTGCTAGCCACAATCTCCCCTTCTGTCCGAAAATTGTTAAAAGGTAAGTTTCACCAAAGAGGAAAGACCAGCTTGTGCTCAACTCGTCGGGCATTTACTAAAAGTGGTACATTGTTTGTTACGTGAAAAGTTTTATTGGCACCACCACACCGCTTAGATTAAAGAAGTTTCCTAGCTTTCGTGCTTTCCTGTGTACAAATCCCCATTTCCCATTAGTTGACGCGTAAAAATGGCTTGATAGATTTCATTATCTCACTTACACATCTTTCGTTCTTGGAATGACTGACGTGAACAAACTGCTCATTTTTTTTGTCATGTGGCCAACTACACTTAGAAGGCTCTATCCAGGTTTTTAATTATGCTGTGTATACGTTATACAAGATCCCGTTATATGGTATCGCAGCATCAGTACAAGTACAAATTGTAAATTCCTTCAAAATTCTACTCCAGCCGAATTTACACTTTTCTGAGGAAGAACCCAATTACAGTTCAGCCAGTTTTCTCGCGAGTTCACATTTCTATGCATAAGTTTCAGTGGTCACTTTCTTTTAGCTTTATTTGCCCATTGAATCCGCTGCCTCTTTTTTTGCGAATTGTATTTCTCTTGGTCATTTCATGTATTAATCTACACATGAGGGTTTAAAAGCCTTGTGAATGTGAACAGAAATGTTCATTCTTGGATACGCCTATAAATAGGTTTTAATATTCAAATGGGTTTTGACGAGGAAGTTGTTTAACATTGTTAGCAATTGTTACAAGCAATTCGTCCATTAACAACAACAAATTCGTTTCTTTTTTGTTCATTTTTGTTGCGCACTAATGTCATCGTAAAACAAAGTAATGATATCAGACTCCAACCAAGCAAAAAAAAATAACAACAAAAACAACATTGATAAAGAAAGTGTGGCAGTGGTCTTTTTTTCTGCTAATGCATCTTACAAAAAAAATCCAGAGTACAGTTCATTAAAGAAAATGTATAATAGGCTGACCACTTTCTACTCACTCACACACTATCAAGCATTAAACAACCTGGTTCTGTCTGACATGCAAACTACTAACACGTCATAAATCACGCTCGAAAGCAATTAGCAATTTCACTATTTCATACGAAAAAAAGACAAGTTTTGAAACTTCTCATTCCTCAAATATATGCATACCTGACTTGACATTACAAACAAGTCACGTTCTATTTCATTTCACTCGGCTCGAGTAAGTCGTGCTGCTGACGTAATATATTGTGGTCACCGAAATGTTCACTCATTGTCAATTAATATTCTTAAAAAGCAAATGAGTTTTTTACATCCATCCATCCAGCCAGACTCATAAAGCAGAACAAAAAGCTCGGGTTGGAATAAATTATTGATTTACCACCCGTCTCACCCAAACAGCGTATAACCCTTTAAGTTAACGGCTCCACAAAAATAACAATAATAGTTAATATGTCATTTGGTACGTGTTTCTGATTCCTTGTCCGTCTTTTTTTATGGCGCACAGAAAAAAAACGGCAAGTTCATCATTTTGCCCGAGCGGGAAGAATAAATCAAGGAGAAAATGAGATTAGATGGAACGAGCTGATAAGGCAACAAATAGCACACACACAAGTCAACCATAAGTTTGTAGTTGTGTAAATCTTAAAAGCGTGAAGGGCTTACGCGGACAAACAAAGGGTTGCGGAGCACAAAGTTTTTGGAGAAACAGTGACAACTTAATTTAATTTTGAGATTGACTGATGAGTTGCTTGCCAATGTGGGACAGTTAGAATGTGTATCGCACTCAGTCAACTTTCAAAGCGTGCACATTTACCATACTAGTTGAGACAGAGGAATAGAACTTTGAAATAATTTTAAAGCCGGACTTGCAAATTTACAACCCCAATATAATCATGTGTGACATGTGTCACCTGAACTTCCTCCGCTAATCCTTTAATGATAAAGTTGCTAAAAGCAAGTGTGACTCAATACTCAATAAAACGGATCAATTTTATCATGCCCTATGCAAATGTAATATCCGACGTTTTCATCATAGTCAATGCTCTGTGTGAAGTTAGAAGTGAAGAAACGAAC
>JAHZNF010001795.1:0-10943 GCA_027744215.1 Troglopedetes dispersus
TGTGCTTTCACCATCCTTTCATGAAGTACTTCGGAGAAACACACGAAGTGAGCGCGGTTGGTGAGAATCGCCAAAAAGGAAACTTTTCGAGTTGGTCAATGTTATTCACATGTGTTCATTTTTTATCTTCTAAAAAACTGGTTTCATTTTTAATGGATATTGGTGGTTTCGACAAATCGGAGGAAGTTGTTGTTTTGACAAGCAGAATATTTCAAATTGCTTCCAATATTTGTCAATTCCAGACTGGGAAGACAACTTCCGGCAACTTTTTGCTTTGAATGATCAATGTGCTCCAGACAAATCGTAAAAAGAGCCACTTTTGTAAGAAAAGTTTAAACATTATCAATATCAATCTCTAGGTTTTACTTTAAAACTTATTTTTATCTCTATTGAATCCAGCTATGTTTTTCATTTGTGGATGACGTATATTTCCACAAGTGACGAAATGAATGCTGATGGCCACCATTCTTTGAGGAGAAACATTTTGCGTACTAGCAATGTCAATAATAAGAATAAAGACTACGAGTTCTTATCATGACCGTCTGTGCTCAACGTGCTTTGTTATGGTCACTACTGCTATTGCTGCAGAGGATCATTTCCAAACAGAACTTGAATGACAAGGGTCCACCACTTTCATTCTGAATAACATTTGTTCGATACTCATCAGAAGTATGAGAAAGTAAACGCTCACAAGTAGCAATAAATACTAATCTTGATGATTCCCCATTGAGTTTTATGAGAGGAGGAAAAACTTTCAAATCCATTTAAGTCCCATCATTTCCTTTTTTTATCTTCCACTTTTTTCCTCGTTGGTTCTAGGATTTTTTTATCCTTTCCGCAGCGGCGAACAATAGACTATCCACCATTAATGTAAATGGTTAGCACTGGTAATAATAAAAAAATATTCCTCTTGATTAATTCAGAAGCACGTGATGTTCGTGGCTATGGCTGCTCCATTATGTTTCGACAAGAATCCTCCTTTGACTGACAGCTGAGCATTTTCATATTTTCTTTTGGAGAAAGGAGCATTAATTTCTATCTTTATAAAACATCCTGTCGCTTTTTACATGATTTCAGCCTTCAATTTTTTGTTCCTTGTTTAGATATGTTCGTCCGATAGGAGTGAATAATATTTTTAGAGAAACCGGTCTAGCATACCCACAAGCTTAATGAATTCAACGTGAGTCCAAAAAAGCATTATCCACTGAAATAAATGGAGCCGGCAACGTGACGTTCAAAGGAAAAGCCGGTAGAGTAACACAAACTGCAATTCATTGCTCCACAACGCCTGCTACACTCTTGGTTGGTACATCGGCAACTTTCGATTATCCTTGTTTTTATCGCTCCTTCGTTTTTTAGAGAAGGAGGCACAACAAACGCCGGTTTAGCTCCCCAATTTTTTTTGTATTTCTTTCCTCGTAGTTGAGTCTGTGATGAGTGAACTGAATTTATTTCCCAACTTTGTAGTGCTTAGGTGCCACACCAAACCTACTTTTTGTTGATAAGCAGTAGTAGCAGTAGGTGTAAAATCCTGTTGTTACTCACGCTTTGAGATGGAACGTAGAGAAATTACTTCGAAGACATGCTTCACTTTCAAGTTTAATTTTTTAATTGCTCCTGCTCTACTCTGACAAGATGTTGTAGGAGACTTCGGGACTTGCGACGCTTTTTAGGTTGATTTTGTTAGCAAAACAATAATTTGTTTATGGCGGAAGGAAACTCTCGGTAAGTAAAACATCAATCTAGCAGACTCTACAGTGTCGTAAGAATATTAATGGAAGTTTTAGGTTCGAAGTCAACTCGGGAAGCACACCAATACACAAACTTTCCCATGTGCTGTGTGTCCTTAGTCCTAAGAATGTTTGCGAAGAAGCATAGACCCACCCAAATTTGATTTTCACTCTAAAATTCTCTACACATATAAATTGTTTTTTTTGTATAGTCTGATGAAGTAGAACAAAAGAAATATAGTTTCTCTTTTGTCACAAAGAAGCCATCCCTTAAGCATGGAGTGATAAGTAAACACTTTCATATGAAATTATAGATCTTGCCATGTTGAGACACATTAGTTTACGTTTTCCTGGTAAAAATTGTCAGTTTTTTTGTAAGACCGGGATAACTGGTGTATTGAGAGACAGAGATGGATTGCGAAAACATAAACATAATAAGAAGTCATCAAGAAATGCTGGCTTTACTCACAAAATTATATCCTAGAATAAAATTGTGTAGGTTTTAAATCACTTTTGAAGATTAGTGTCGGAATGGGAAGCCCGTACAAAAGGAATTTTTAAGATAACCATTGAAATTCTTCTTTTGAGGAGCTTCATCTGAGCACAGATATATTTTATATATCCATATTTCCCTCGCTACATTTTATTTTTATCTCTCTTCCAAAATAAAATTGTTCATCATGCTCCCCATTTTGCCTTTTTGTGCAGATAGGCATGTAAGAAGTAGTGTTTCCCTTGAGACAGATCAAAGAAGGTGTTTGTAATATTTGTCAGAGAAAAAATCCTAACTTTTATTTTTCACTTGGCCAAACAGTATGTCATTTTTTTTTGCTCATGTGTCTTCTGCAGAAATAGTTGAAAGTAACCGGCAATAAAATTGAGAGCAGCAGCTGCTTCACTTCACTTGCAATCCTCATGGAGATTCCATACATGTGCTCACAGAGAAAACCTTGGAATGACCGATAGATTTTTTTTCTTTTTAGATTAATGCACTTGCTCCACTAAATTTTTTTTATAATTCTTTCAAACTAAATCTGCTGCTTGCATTGACGAGGTTGAATATTTTTTTATGATATCATTTTCACTGCACTCATTGGAACTGATGGGCACGACAGTTTCTTTGTTAGAAAGGAGTACCAAGTTGTGATTACTCGAGAAACCGATAAATCAAGCTGAAACAAAAACGTGCATCACCAGCACAATCACGGAAAAGATAGACCTTTCAAACCTCAGAAGAAAAAAGAAATTGGAAAGCGTCTTTACTTCTCTTCAGTGTGAACAATGTTATTTTTTGGTGGAAGTTGAGATGACTGGAGCTCTATCGATGTTTCTGCTATGCACACAGTGTGATGTGAGTAGCCATATTTTTTTGGGAATCAGATGCTCCATATTTTTATTCGAATTCCATCCAATATTACGTCATTCCTACCAGCTGCAGAGTGTATCGATCCTGGACTCCATCTTTTCACAATTTTGTTTATATACATCTCCAAAAAAATATTTGTTCCAATGCTAATTGGTTTATCTTGAGACAAACATGGTAGAGGCTGTTTTCATATCAGCTGGAAATAAATATACTGCTCCACATTGCAACACACCATTCTGGATTATTTTTTCGGTTAATTTAGTCAGTTGAAAATTTATTTATTACAAAGTTCGCTGTATTACGGCGTCTTCCGTTTATGTATCATGTTGGGTGGACGAAAAAGTTCGGATTTCCTTACTCTTATCAATTCCCCTTCTCTTTTTGGGTCACACAAACAAGCATTTCACAAGTAAAGTCGATTGATTTCTTCGACACTGTCCCTTTCTTCTAACTTCCGGTGACCTAAATACTCCTTATTATGTTTTTTTTTCGCAAATGAAAGCGAACTTATTTCTCCTTTCTTGAATTGAGTACAATATTCTGTGTGTCTCTGAGAGACTGAACTAATATTACAAAGTAGACTTCCTTCCATCGGGAAAGGAATGTGGACGACTAACTCCTGCTAGGAAAACACGTGAAGAGAAAAGATTTCCCAGAAACGTTGAAAGTGTTCCCTTTCTTTCCCACAAAAAATGGAAGAGAAAGGCCTTCCTTATTATTAGACAATGGGTGATTTGTTTAACAGAAGTTGGCTTTCTATTTTTCTATTCGCAAAAATATAATGCTTTTGGGGAAAAAAGTATTCATTTCATTCCTTTTGAAAGCTTTCACTTTGCAGATTTTTTTTTCGAGGGAGAGCGTGTAAAGTGCACTATTATTGCCACTAGAGTCTTGCTCAAGTCCCCAAGCTCACCCTTTTCTTCCTTCCTCGCAAATGTATGACGAAGGAAGCTCTTTTGTTCAACAAAAGACAATTAATAACAATTCACTTGACTTGACTGGCTTCTCCAGGAGATGTTCGCCAAGCACAACATGGACGAAAGATTTTATGAAGAACGAGGAAGAAAAAAAATCAGAGCATTGTAGAACGAAGGAAGAAGTCGGCTACTAATCTTTAAATCCTTTTTTGCATAATTAAACACAAATTAGAATTCGTTGGTGGAAATGGAAGGGCTTCGGATGTATATTTTTTTAGAGGAGACACTTAAGTATAAATTTTTTTCGTGTTCTCCCAATCCTCCTACTTTTCTTAGTTTCCTGTTCTCCGCGATGTAATTGAAAGGGTAATGAAATACATTATCCGATATTCTAACAGGGTACTTTTTTAACAGAATGTTTCACTTTCCATCATGGTTTTATCACAATATAAAATATAGAAACGGAGGAGGCGCACAGCAGCATTGGATTAGTGAAGGATTATTTTTGCTCTTTTTCCTCCCCGGATTTATGTTCCCTTTCTTCTTTATTCATTCATTTTCATGATGATCTTCTGAATGATATATTGTCTGTATGGTTGCACAATTGCGCCAGTGTTGCTCACTACCACTCGGCACACACTCGTACACAGACACGCACACAATAACAACAAAAAAAGTTATTACCTAGATCATCATAAGACTCATTCTTTGTTGTGAGTTGATGTCAGTTGGATTCTTTTTTTTATAGGAACATTATTTCTTTTTTTCGTCGTTATGCCTTCCTCTCTCCTTTTTTTCTTGCTCTTGTTGCCTTTCGCCTAATCAAAATAATCATCATAAGCGTTTACGAGGTCGCAAACGTCATAAATAGCCGCTTTTTTTTCTTTTCTCAAAAATTTTTTCGCTTTGCCGAAGAGGAATGCTGATATTGATCCGCGCACCGCTGTGCTCACACAGTTAAAAAGGAGTACTTATCTTTTCTCTGATATTTACTACGAAGATGTTATTGAAGTTACTCAGAAGAGAAAAAATAAAGTCAGGGACATGAGAGAAACTATAACTGCAAACAAAAAGTTGACGGAGAGCTCGAGAGTTTTTTTTTTACATACAGAGTACACACACGTTGACATGCGGTGGCCTCGTGATCACCGTCGATAACCTCAGCATTCACGAAAAGTATTTTTCCTTCCTAATCGTCAGCAAGAAAGGAGTAAAAGTTAAGGGGAAGAAGTTCAAGTAAAATTGCTCCACATTTTGGAAACAACTCCGTGCACCATTATTAGATTATCGTGGACTGTTGCCGAAATCTGTACACATGATGATGATAACCGACACAAACAGGAGAAGGAAAATATAATGTGTCAGGAGAGGAACTGTTCTCCTCATCGCCATCGTCATCATCATCAAGATCATCTAGCCTCCTCTTCATTCTACTTTCTTACCCAGCTGCAACCAGGTTGAACTGATTTCCCTCAACAATAGCACGCGCAAAAGTATTGAAGCGCATCCGCTTTATTTACTACTCCAAAAAAAGATAGTGTTTTTATACTCTCCTCATTTATATCTCATGTGGATGTGGGTTATCGTTTGCTCTGCTGAGGGCTAAGGGGTAGTGAACAAGACCGTATTACTATTATCGTCGGAATGTTTCAGTAGTTTCTTTTCATTGCTGACAAAACAGTCTCCTCTTCACAAGATATTTATTGTGCCGACAGTATAAAAAAAGTTGAATTATACAATGAACATGATGATCATAGATATGTGAAGAGAATGAAATTTTTTTCTCCTTTCGCTTTTTCCCTATATTTCCCCCTCATCCACTTTTTTGGTCTGTTTACACACTTGAACTTCACTTGAGGAGGATGCACAGAAGGGAAGAGTCAAAGGATGCCAAGAAAAATTCCAATTTGTCCGGCTTGTGCCTTCCGACCGGGAAGAAGAGCACTCCACAAATTTTCACGTACACAGAGTCATCCATGCACAATCTTCTTCTGGCATTTTCATCAATTGCTGCCTTATATTTGTGTGCACCTTATATTGTTCGAGATGCATAGAGTTATCGGGAAAACAGATAATGTTTGAATGGAGTAATCAGTGGAAATGTTCCATTCTGGTATAACACTATAAATCCAAATAATGTTGCGTCACTGCACAGCGCAATTTTTTTGTCTCCAATGGAAAGAAATAAAATTGAGAGGTCCAAAGTGGACCATTTGTTTTTTTTACGAAGGAACACAAAACAGTAAAATATACTGCTTAGGATAAAGAGTTGCTCTTTTGTGGGGAATGGAGAAGACCCTCGTTTCCATAAAAATGGGTCTCCTCACTAATCCCATAATATGAAGGCTGATAATGGGGAAACCCAGTTTTCTCCTATTTCACCTTGTACAGATCGAAAATAGAAAGTTGAGTCTTGCACATTCCTAGTTTACTTGTTTCGAACTATCTACAATAAGAGAAACAAGGAACAAGTGTGTAGATAAAGTAATCGTTCACTTTGAAACGAACGAAGAGTTTTTTCTTCGAAAAGAAGACATAAAAACCGGGGAAAAAATGTTTGCGTGTCCAATGTTCACTGGCATTAACTTTTGATGTCTTCTGGAGTACTATAGATACGTATGATTATTACACGACGCGAAAAGATTGGACAGAAACGTCATGCAGTATTTCTCAAAATATATTCTAAATTTTATATATATTTTGATTTGCACATGGGAACTAATGTCTGAAGTTAAAAGAAAACATGTATTATTCTCTTTTAAAAAATGAATTGTGATTCTCCTTGAAAACCGTATTATGTGACTGGGAGCGGTAGCACCGCAAAGGTGTCCATTTCTTGTTCCTCTCACTTTAAAATAGATAGTAGAAGAAGTAGTGAGCGAGTAAGCCTCAATTTGCGGAGAACTTGCACACGACCACCATTTATGAATAAAATAAAACGTCACTGTTTTATGTCACACAGTCCTGCCCAACTCTTTTATTCCTCTCGATGGTTGTTTTCACAGCGCTTCTGATGACAACGGAGTGGCGACGGGCAGAAGGAGAAAAAAATAACAGGGTTGAAAATTGTGTGCGCATTTGTATGCTCCAAAGGAGAAAGAGAGAGGCGAACGGTGTGGACTTGATCGGGAAGAAAAAAAAATTGTTGTTAGAGTGTATCGTGGTGGTTGGCGTGAAGAAAGCAGTACATATTTTTTCACAGGCACGATGCTCACTCCTGGTGCACAGGGACAGTGACTGTGGTTACTGTTGTAGGTCTGCCGGGAACGCGGAGCAGAGTAGAGGAATAAGCACTGAAGCCATCAGCCCAGTTTAGAAACATTGCTCACACCGTGCCGTTCGTCATGTCTGCTTACATCATTCTGTGGAGCTCTCCTGGCCTTTTTGCATAGGAAGAACAACAACAACGTGTTGTTGCCAGAGAAAATAAAAGGAGAGCGGAGCACGAGTGCGAAAAAACACAGGAGAGAGAAAAAAATAGAAGAAGAGTCGAAACGTAATACTCCGTTTTTTTTGGAGGAACAACCTACTTAAAATAAACCTTATTTTGTCCGTGAGTATTATATAGTAGTGTGTCACAAAAGGGAGAAAATACAGCTTTTTATCTCTTTTCTCCTTGATATTATGTCGGTTCTCAAGTTATTATTATTACAGGGTGGATAAAATATAAGGTGGAGCAAGAAAAAAAATACTATCATAATGTATGTTTATTTGTTTTCATACTTTTCCTCGCTTTTTTTTACTCGGCTTCCCTGAGATAGATTATCACAAGGATTCACGTCAACAGTCTCCAATGGTTTGTTGTCCGTCCGAATCAACGGAGAAATAGACGGGAGCTGGAGAAAAAGGGTATTTTCTTCTTAACGAAGGGAGACTGTAAACTTGTTCCAGTGTTGTACGTTTTTTTTTTGCTTGCATGTGTTTACTGCACTACTCTGTATTAGAGTAGTGAGTGAGGATGGTATCATTATTTCCCCTTTGAAACGAGCCACTTGTACTTAAGCACATTCCATTCAAGCATTCCTGTGTGCTTCTTAACGTGTTGAAGGAAGAACATGCAAAGACGAAAGAGCGAACACACGAAACGAAAAAAAAATATGTGTATGACTGGAGAGCACAATTCCGGTTTAACTTTTTTGTTTGAAGAGGCAAAACGAACACAAGGTTTTGTTTCTCAAGAAAATGAGTAAATACAAAAAAGGGTGAAATAATTTTTTTTTTGTTGTTTTGAGAATTTTCCCAAGGAAGAAACAACACTGTTATGTTTACTCTTTTTTTTGGAGGAAGAGATAGCCACTTTATTTTGTTGTTTTTGTGTGTGGTTTCACACAAACTATAAATTAAAAGTAGCCTTGGTGGGCTATCATGATCTTAAGTGTGCACTTCACATGTCTACCTATGGTTTTCTCTTTCAAGAGGCTGTAAAGTTTACCACTTTATTGCACACACCAGAGAAGGGCTGGACCGTGTAATGTCCAATATTTTTTTTGTTACTGGAGCTGTTCAATCTTTTCTCGTTACCTGGTGATAACGTTGTTATCGGGGTGAGGTAATTTCCGAGGATCAAAGTCATTTGGCATTTTCACGGCGTAAATGAAATAATCGTGTAATTGATATCCCAGAGGAGCCCACACATTCTCAAAAGTTTTTTTTTGTACGAAAGTCGTTTGATGGAAGATGCTCCACAAAAGATAATATCGGGGAAAAGGAAATGACTCACAGCGAAAAAAAAACATGAGAGAAAAGTGTGGCACAATTTTATGCACGGGGAAAGCCGACGTTGTCAAGCAAAGCTTTGATCTTTATTTGGAGTTCCGTCACCCACAAATTTGTAAGTCGGAGTGGCTTCGTGTACACACACACGTACAGAACGAGAGCTCAGCAGATAATTGTTCCTGACTGAGAACATAATGGGGTTACCCGTTTGCACTTTTTTCAACGCTTCTCGTGAAAAGTTAGGAGGGAGTGAAGAAGCTCACTGTGAAGATTGCAGCATTGCATTCTAAAAGAAACTTGGTGAATTCCTTTTTTGCACTCTGTATTTCCTTTTTTTTAAAGTAAGTTCCGTGAAGGTTGTCTCTGCTCAGCTGAACTTTAAGTGAGCTGCTTATCTTGGATTCACATGATAAATCCTCCCTGGACTTATTTAACCCTGACTGACCACTTCGTGAGGATTCATTCGTGATTATTTTGGAACACTTATCGGGAAAATAAGTGAAGGGGATGGATGATGGTAATGTTTGTTAACAGAGTACACAGAAGAAGAAGGAAAAAACTTCATCCACCTTTTCCAAATCCTAATTGTGTTCACCATGTACATACAAAAAAGTTTTTTTTCTGCCTTTTATTCTGAATATACATTCTTGTTGCTTGTTTCTTTTGCACAACTTTCCTTTCCCAAGTTTTCTTCTCTTGTTCTTACCCAAGTCCTTGCTCCCCGCACACGAGTTTACGGATGAGACACAAAGTCAAATTGAACGCGCGGTGCACACAGAGAGAACGGGGAAACTTCCGTGGGAATGGAGAAACAACCACCCAAGGAAATAGGACAAAAATAGTGCCCTTCTCCTTCCCTCAAAAAAAAGATGGTAAGTAAGCAGACTGAGCAGTCGACTCTCAGAAGAGAGAATTATTTCCAACAAAAACTTGTTATTCTTTGAGTCAAAGTGAGAAATGGGGAATATGGGTAACTCGAACAGGAGGAAAATAAAGGTAAGGTGGTACAGTGGTTGTGAAGAAGAAAAAAGATTATATATGGTGACGTTTGGAACCGGAGAAAATTTTCAACCGTAGATATTACACCACTCTACCATAACCATTTTCTGGAGGAAAATCCAGAAGTAAGTTGGGCTGGTTTGTCTGGTGTGCTTTTGTGGATGATTTCATGGACGTTGCACGCTACACTTCGACATGCTCAACCAAAAACCTCCACACACGCTACATATCTTTATTTCTGGAGAATATGCATATATGTATGAGTTTACGTAACGCGGAGAAGTCTTCTCAAACATGATTCTCACAAAGGATTACTACTAGCTTTTTACTACTACCAAGAAAAAACTTAGTATCCCCAGAAAAAAAGCGATTGTCGGATGAGCTCGAGTCATGTCGGCGAAGGTTTGATTGAGGTAAAGTATCAGTATTTCTTGCTCTTTTGCTCACAACAAAAGCACTACTATTTAGTTAGTTGTCTTAACAAAGAAAACCCGTTAAAGTGGTCGGGCAAAAAACAAACCTTATTTCTATCTCCATATTTTCTCCAGTGTGTGCAAAACTCTTTTTACCAGCATGACTCAATGACAAGCAAAGTGGGAGCACGAGGAAATGAAAACTCATATCTTAGATCCGTTTTTTCCCTATTTGTGAAGCCGGAGAGGTAACGGTGCATCCAATTGTAGGTAAACATTTAGCATGAAAATGGGGATTGTAAATAAATAAAATAGTAATTCACTTATCGCCATGTAGTTACGAGTAGATTGCGTTTTCGTTGACGCATTTTCCGTAGAAAAGCAAAGAAGCACTCAAATGCAAAATACTTAGGCAGAAAGTACGTAACATAGAAAAGTAAAGCTGGTAGCTTTCGACTTGAAGGATTTTTTAACTTGAGTATCCCGCCTGAAAGTCTATTCTCTCGTGATGTTTTTATTACGAGTTTAATTTTTATTGTCTCATAAACATGCAATATTAAATTTTCAGGAATGATTAGAAATGCTCCAAAGATTTTCCTTTTTTGTATTCATATTCTCATGTAAAAACTTGTTGTCATTCGTTGTATTTCTGGAGAGAAAAAATCGTGATACTTGTGCACGTGACAAACTGAGATAAGAACAGACAGGAGTCTGGTTTCACCAAGGATGACACACGGAAAACTTGAGAAACGTTTTTCATCTTGTAATCATATGATATTCTCTCTGTTGGAAAAGGACATAC
>JAHZNF010001796.1:0-21276 GCA_027744215.1 Troglopedetes dispersus
TCCACTTCTTGTACTTTTGCCATTGTCACACATTGCATTTCTTGCAGTTTGATCAACTGCTTCTGCAAATTCTCCACTTCTTGCTGATAGTCGTAAACTTCTAGGAGTTCTGAGTGACGCTCTTGCAAATCTCGCAGCAAATTAGATTTCTCTTGGAGCTCCTGTGGTCACAAACTGAGATTTACTGAGAGATTTCTCAACATCATTTCTCTGATTGATGCTACTTAATTGAACATGGCATGACGTATAAATACCACGCGTATCTAGAAACTAAAAAACTGTTTACTGTATTAAGTTCGTCCAGACGAAAGTCCTGGTGTTGCAACACCCTCAAGGCCCTTTGTGCTCGGATCTCACCTGAAGCTACCTCACTGAAATTAAGTTATTTCAATAATTTGCTCATTTCTTCAGCCACACTTACTTATTCATAACGGTGCTTAAATTCAATACAACAAAATTTAAAAAAATAGCAAGAAAATACACATTTTAAAGCTAGTACTTGCATACCTCAACAATTTATTAATGATGTCAACGCCTGCCATCGTTCTTCTACAGTATTCTGGTCGTGAAAAATAGTTTTATACTCACCACCAATACTCACCAATTCTAACTTGCCTAATATGTAATTACGCATTACTGTATACTTTTAAAACCAAAGTGCAAATACAATTAATTGGATTTTTCAACCCCACTATAAAAAATTCAAACAAGATTCATACAACCCCTTTCATTCCCATATTATTATTAACCACAAATTATCACGCCCTGCGAGAAGCTAAAAGTATCCAACGTAACTGGTCGCAAAGCCTCAAAAGGAAATTATACAACCTGCTGAAACTGGGATTTATTATCATGGAAGTTTTCGTGCTGGCGTTTTGCTCTTGTGGTTCTCCAAAAACGGAAGAGCGAAGCAGTCTAAAAGATTAATCTCGTTTTGTTTTGTACCGGTAAGCGATTACTACCACCTGTTTAGATACATAGGTCAATTAACTAATATCACTGAGAATTTCTCCAAGCTTCATCATCACTATTAGTCATGGCAAACCCAGGCATTACAAGTAATTAGAGTCTAGATCCCAGTTTTCTGCGCAGCATCATCTCAATCTGTAATGTGAAGTTTACCTGGCTTTTGGAGGAGAACTGAGTACATTATTACATTATTTACTCACATAGTATTAAATTACAACTCGCATTAAGTTTGGGTGTAAAGTTCTTTGTTGTTTTAAATGAAAGAGCAAAGGAAATCTGTAAAAGATAAATGAGTTTCATTAAATAAAAAATGTTCAATTCATCTTTTAAATAATGCGTGGTGTAGTTTATTTTAAAGTACTAAACATTTCAAATAACAACATTATTTGTAATCCACCTAAATAATAATTATATAATAGTATTAGGGTCGCTTTCTTTATTTAATATCCTTCATATCAAAAAAAGAGTGAACCTGTGAATCGATGCAGGGTACACCTTATGCTGCCATATTTGTGCGTGACAATGATTGCATGTTAAACCCCATGTTCTCGTTTGGTCTGCTTTACACATGTTACTAGCACTACCTCGAAAGAAAAGAAAGCAGGGAAAATACCGAATCACTTCGCCAATGTGACTCAGTTCCAATCTGCCTTTCCACGGATGGAGCCACGCACAGTCGGTCATAACTCTTACACACACTCTTTATCTTTGTTGTTTGGTTGCACAACTTGCACACGAGTTGTTGTACACACAAAACCTCGTCTGGTAGAGAGCTTTAATATTATAATGTTCAAAAGGTAGAAGAAGAAGAAGGGGACAATTTTTCCCTTCGTTTCGTCCCCGTCTGGCTGACTCATTTTATTAGACGTCATCAACTCACTTTTATAACGCTACACCTGGCCGTTAGACTCAGGAACTATACCAGTGTACCACCTCATTGAGGTCGGGAACATTCTTTAAAAAATAAAGTATTGAAAATACCTTATTATCTGAATTTCGTGTTGTCCTGTGAAGTGTGAAGTATACCAGAAAACCTGAGTTTGAAGTAAAACTGTGGGTAATTTCGCATTATGTGGCTCAACAGGATTTAATTTCTTGGTGATTGGTTTGATTATGTGTATAGCTACAGAAAATTACTTTTCCTACTTCTTACGGTCATTTCAAGTGAACACGCTTCAAGCTTTTTTGTAGTATAAAAAATAATAAGCCAAAATGAACAAATGGAGGAGCGTATAATTAGAAATAAATTGCTTCGATTTACTCTAACAACAGTGAACAATGTTGAACTAAAAATATTATCAGTCCACCTATTTTGCAGCACTTCCTAAAATTTTGTCCAGCAGGCTTCACAGCGGAGTTGAAGTTTGTACCACTTTTTTTTACCAAATATTAGTTTCAGAAAATGTCTCTCTGTCTTTTATTTACTTGTTCCAAGTTGTTATCTAAACAATGAAAACTCGAGGTGTCCTCATTCTTACTTAAAGACATAGCATTGCGAAAGAAAGACACATCATCGCCGAGTAAATAAACGTGCCTGTGCTTTGTCCAGTTCATTTGTCCCTGTGGTAAAGTGCTGAACCGAGAACTTAAGAGAAACACACACAAGACTCCTTCTGTGCCACCTAATGGATTTGAGTTCTTGTTCATTTTCTACCGTCTCCTTCACTTCTCGCTGATGCTTGGGAAAGTATCGTTGTGGTGAAATTGAAACTGTATATGATTATTATTTGCTTTGTTTGTACTTCCAGTTTATAAATGCAAGTGAACTACCTTAATACCTTGGTGGGAGGACGAGTGCAGAGAAGAGACCCATACAACAGAAACGGTAAACACACTTAATTTTGTTTTCCACGCAGTAAAGTAAGCAAATGAAAGGGAGTTGAGCAGCAGTCGTAAAAATATTATCATCAAACTTTCACAGGTCTGTGAGCTATGAGCACGGCATTGGGAGCACGGTTGAAAAAGTGTCCAGAATTGTAGTGAAAGTGAAAGGGAACGCTGTCTTGTATTTACGTAGTTAAGTGAGGACGACCTTCACATTGCAAATAAAAAAGGTGCATTAAAACATTACTTTTGTCCAAAAGCTTTCCATGTTTTTTATTCTTCGCCTATGTGGACGCACTAGTGCACGTGGAGTATATCTGTGTTGCTAAAAATGAAGTAAGTGTACATTTGTTATTAGGATGAAAGATTGATGTGGTAGTTTTTACTTCCACCGTTTCATACCTCGATCTTGGATGACCGATGACCTCACTATTTTTATTTAGTGAGAGCTACGGAAATTATAGTGTAGTGGGGAAAATGAATTACTAAAGAAAATAAAAGACAGCGAGGAAACCAGAAGAAAACGGCAGAGCACAAGAGTAAAGTAGAGAGTCTCAAAATAATATAATGCGGATGAAGGAAAGTGGCACTTTCATCATCATCAGAGCCATCCTTTTTGCTTTGTGTTCTCGACCCCGCGGTCGTCTGTTCTCCCTCTAAAAAATGAATTGTGGACAAACTTCCATTTGAGAAAAACACTGTGAAAATCCCTCTGGGCTGTGTCTCGTCTGCCTTCGTCTCGGGTTACGCAGTAATAACAATAATAGTAAGTGGCAAAGTGCAATTCATTGACATTTGGGTCACGTGTTAAGCCCACCATCATCTAAAAGGATAGACAAAATATACACATCCATTTAAAGTTTTGTTTCAGGCCTGGCAAGAAAAAAGAGTGGCAGACGACGAGAGCAAATACTATGCGAGAACAAACCGTCGGCTTTGTGTATGCGTGAAGGTACACGGGAGAGTATATTTCACCATCATCACTAACATCATAAAAAATCATCGTGATATTTATTCTTCTTGTGTGGGCGAGAGTAAAGAGGAAAGATGACATGAGCACAGAGCTGTGGTGGTGGTACGAGAATGACGATGATGCATGGAAGGTGGTTTCACTTCCCTTGGTAGGTATGGTATGCACGATGATATGTCGCTGAGAGCAAAATAGTGAGGTTGCAAGTTTCGCAAGGGAAACGCTTTCTTTCTTTCACATAACCTCTCTTTGCACACATTTCCCTTTCCGTATTACGTACAAGTGGCAAATGTTGTTGTAAATGTTACAACATGACCAAAGTACATGTATGATTTTTAAGTGTTTCTCTAAAAAGTGGAGGCAGTTCGGGCCGGGTTAGGACATGCATAAATGGATGAGGTACATTTAAGCGTTTTCATCTCCTGAACACTATCCCTCGTCTCGTCATCCGCTTCATCAACATCATCGTTCTCGTCACTTCACAACCACAGAGGCATAAATGTTTAACTCCGTGTTTGTATAGTTTCTTCCATCTTAACTTTCTCCATTTTGGTTGAACGGTTGAGTTAGCATGGCCTCTCCGAAAAGATCTTCTTGCTCGCTTTCTCTTGATGAGGCTTAAAATATCTATCAATCATTTTACTTCGGTTACTGGATTGACAATTACTTGATGAGTTATTAAGAAGCTGAGAATTTGGGCTACCAGGCTCACCCGCCGTTCCAGTGACAAATTCGTACCTCGTACCTCATTCAAGCTGTAATGAGAAGAAACAGTTCCACCGGGATATGATACTCCCCTGCTTTGTGCAGTTATTTTAAAGGTAATCAAAACATAGTTATTGATGGAAGTCACTAAAATACTCCCACGAAGGTATTAGAAACATCGAGACAACTTGGTAAGGATGCAAAATTTCATGAGCAAGCTATAATCTGCGTGCCGTCTGATAGATAATTTTGAGATCTTTCAGCACTTTGTGCTCATTATCGTAAATACGTCCGTATTATAGGATGATATTCTATTTTTTTCTCCTTCGCAAGTGCCAAGGTACAAGGTTGCACAGATAATAGTTTTTTAAACAGCTACAATTAAGATGTGCTTTTTAACATCTGCGTATATTTAATGTAGACAAAGATTCCATTAGCACCTTTTGTCTAATCCAACAATGTTTAATTCAGGGTATATTACTGTATATCTTAGGTGTAGTCACGTCACACATAATTCTCGTGTGGTCCCATTTAAAATATTTTTCCGAATCATCTAAGTTTGAAATGCATCCCTGTTTTTCCAAATTTCATGACGATCATGGTTTCCCTTTTCCGCCATACATCTCTCCGTTTGTATCAACAACAAAATGCATGGCTTGAAGTCGCTTTCATTCATGCTAGTCCGCATAGTACCAGGCAACTAAATATAACCACCATCATCATCGCATTTACAAGCAACATCTGTCACTTCAGTTTCATCCTTTTCTCCGTGAATCCTCTGGATATTTTTCCAATGGTGTTTCTTCCCAGAAAATAGGGAATTGGAATGAGAAGAGAAAATCCCTGGAGCACAAAAAACTTTTTAAACATACACACATTCAGCAGAAGATTTTGTTTGCCTGGTTTTACATGAGGTGTGTTTTGTATTACGCTCATGTCTATAAATATACAGCAGCAACTTGTGCTTAACTTTGTAAAAGCAAAGAAATTGTTTGTGCTTTCCCTTCTCGTAGTCTCACCGTGCTGCTGCCTGTTTACAAGTAAAAAAAACTTCGTTTCTCCTTTTTTCTCTCGCCACTTTACTAATGAGGTGCGTGCATTCTGCATGAGTAATAAAGGAAATGATGAGAATCGTGGTGGGTTATCGTGGGGCGTATAATTCACAAGCTTGCATAATGCATCTCTTAGAATTTTTGGTTCTGGGCTAGTGGCCAACAACAATCTAAAAGTGGTAGGGGATTGGATTACAAAGCGGAAATATTCTGGAATCTGTTGTGTTTTTTAAACCATACTTACTGGTGTTTTTGTATGGATACTTCTAACTGAATTGCATATTATTCTCGGCTTGTCTCCCTTTCACTTCGGCAACGCTGGATATAGCGTAAGTAAACTGAAAAAGTGAAAGCAAATGGTTGTGGACATAGATCTTGTTGTTTTTTCTGTGGCGATCGTACCAACCAATAATTTGGGAGACGAGCCGGAAAGCAGGAAATCGCCCATGGATCTATTTCCCAATTGCGTGTGGCCTCCATGCAGCTCACTTTCTCCCACTTTTCCAAGTTTCGCTTGTTAGGAAAGTTGTTGGGGTATGGAATGGAATCATCATTATGGAGGGCTTGATGAATGGCTCCATATCTCGACAATGTAAAATATTCCAGGATTGAGAGGCAAAACTAATGAAAGCAAAATCATTTATTTTCAGGAAAAAAATATTTGTCATTTTTGCTTACTTTCATGTTGCCTCTACAAAGCAGGTTAACACAATGCAGGTTAAATGATTGCGTTCTTTGAGGAACGATTATTTATGTTTTATTCGGTTTGGTTGGTTTTCCAATTTCACTTTGTCTGCAAGTTTTAGAAAAATGCTTCAAATATTTCATTTAACTTAGTCTTGTGTATACTCATGAATGCACCTTTCTCCACTACACGACAATTCCTGCAATGCCAACTCCCAAAACAAAACTACCGTAAGACATCTTCCCCACCAACGACGCTGCCACATACGGCAACTCCCTTAATAAAGTTAACCATAAGCAACATCCCTTACTATACATACCAAATGCAAGATCATTTCAAATAAATATACTTCACAGAGAAACTGCATTGGGTTTGATGCAGGGATGTTGCATTGTATTTACAGGGATGCTGCATTATGGTTACAGGGATGTTACATTAACTCTGGCATTAGGTGGGATATTTAGAATTGTTACGGGAATTGTCGCCGTATGGGGAAAATGTCGCAGATTGGAGATGTCCTGTGGCACTTGTCGTTTGGGGGGTTAGCTTTACGGGAAGGGAATCGTCGTATAAGCATTTTTCACTTTAAAAATTCCATTTTGCATAGTTTTTTGTGGAAGTTTCTTGGTAAATATTTCTTGCAAGGAAAAATAAGTAGTATATCAGTGTGTTGTTGTCGTACGGTGTCATTGTTTGTGTAAGTACGCACCGCATTGCATGCATGCATGTGATTGCTCCTGGGGCGTTGCCCTCAATATTTTTTGTTCACATGTGAACTATGAACCAGCAGATTGCTTTCTTCTTAGTGCGTGTATTCTGCAAAAAAATTCTTGTTTGTTTATGTGCATAGTTATTCACAGTTGTTATTGTAGTATGCATAGAACGGAGGAAAGTTCCCAGTCTTCTTTTAGGAATACGGAATCCACATGTTAATATGAATGGAATGAATAAAACCACTTTAATAGTTGAAAACAAGCCCGTTTTTCATTTCGGTCGTCGTAAAAGTCTCATCCGCATTGCTTTCATGAATGGAATCTGAAGGACTGCGCATACGGTTAGCAAGAAGACATTTCACAAAAGAAAGTGTTCTATTTCATATAATACTATCTTTTCCTTGAACTGGGTTCGTAGACATATGAAAATGAAAACGAGTCAGCTAACGCAGTTACACAAAAAGCCTCTTGTGTCATCAAACTTTCTTCCGCTGGATTTGCTTTTGCCATTGACCTGTCTGAATATTTTCTTTTCGCCGGTACGGTGTCGCTTGACTTTTTTGTTCAGATTAAAGAATAACATTGCGTACTTTAACGCAAACGACGCGACGCACCAACCATGACAAATATTTTAGTTTAAGTTATCATTCCAAAGGATTCGTCGCTGAGAGTTGAAGCGTATTTCACAAGAACTTTTTATAGGATGATTACATGAATAATTTTATGACAAGATAGCAGGCATAGCTGCTAAAAACGTGTTGAATGACATGTCTGGGTTTCAAAGATTAGAAAATCCTGCATCACCCTTTACTCAGCAATATAAGGCAAGGCACGTGTTTCTTCGGGAATTAACTTGGCAGTGATATTTTCTGCAAGGTATGTATATTGAGAATTTACACGTTTGGAAAGTTGGACAAGTTTAGTAAACTTATCTACACGACATACCGCATCGTAAATATTAGGTCTGAAAGACACGTCCATGTAAATGCTTCCTGAAAAACACTTGTGCCCAAGCGCCACTGGTATAGAGGTACAGTCAAATCATCCATTCTCCATAATTATTGCTAGTCCGTAAACCCTTCTAACCGATTATTTTTGTGTAATTTAACAGTGAGGATCAGTCACACGCCAAGAGTGCATATAACTTATACAGTACAACCTGCGCGTACCGGTTTCAAAACGTGTAATTGGCATTTTTAATGAAACGAAACTAGGTCACTTTAAGGTGAACTCCTGACTGTCCTGAAAACCTTAAAAGAGAAATTGCTCCAATTGATGCATAATAGCTAGGTATACTTGTCGCCCTGGTCAGCGCGGCATTATTAGTTGAAATACAAGACAATTTCAATAGCTTTCATTGGATATGTAAAATGCTTGAATAATCTTGAATTTGCATGAATATATGCTATGAGCTGAGCTCAAGAAAGGGGCCATGTAAGCTTAATACCTTTGAGAATGCCCTTTGTGTTCACCGAACTCACAGACATTCTGTGTTGTGAATGATTGCCTGAAGATCTAGTCTCACAATTGCAATTTTGCTTTCATGTTATTGCGCAGTAATATTTGATAATCACTCCACCCATTACTTTATTAATAGGAGAACAAGCCTCTGGACAATGTCTGTTCTGTGCTTCGATAAGACATGAAAGTTTTCTAAATCATGAAAACTTACAATTATTTCACAGACATGCAGAGAAATTGCTATCTTACATGCCAATAAATACAGAGGCAATATTAATTTGATGACCTTTCTTGAATGCGCTATTGTATCTGGAAACAGTACAGATTATTAACAAGCCATGATGATCGAGTCTGGTCTGTTGTACCGAGAAACTCAGGAAACCTTAATTTCACTGATTCACTGAAAACTGAGTAGTATTAGGTGAGTACTAAAACTCATTTTTTTTTTGCATATTCATTTTAACAGTTCCATTCAAACACAACAGTTTCAAAATAAAGGAGCATTTTCTTTGTTCCATTTATATGCTCATATACAAATAGTAATATATCAAACAAAGGAACATGAATAATAGTAAAAGGTTAATCATAGTTATAAATCTAACAAATACTAAAATCTTGGCAAGCACCAAATCAGGGAATGCCTATAATTATGTGTTTAATGGTAAGGTACTTCTTGGTGAAGCAAGCACAGGAGACATGATGAAAAATCCAGAAGAGGCGCAAGGTGCCCATTCTTCTTCTCTGTGTTGAACAAAAGCTCTATAAATAGCTCTCCAAACTAGGAAAGTTTCAGACGACTGTCATCAGTGCTTGCAATTCACCATATTCCTCCTTTTCCCTTGCTTTCTTTAAGGCATAGATGAATTCAAATTGACTCTTGTACTATTCAGCAATACTCTCTGTTGGATGGCCACGTTAAAACAATCTTCTTTCAAGTGCTGATAGAGTAGCACTTCCAAAAGTAAAGAAACTATCCCAGTGGCAAGAGAAATGAAGTGGCTTGTTCAACAACAGAAAACTTGGATAAAAACAGAGAACGAGAGAGATGTTCCCTTGAATATATGGGGGAAATTATGAGTTAAGCTTATGTCGGCACACGTGCTCCTAATGCATGGATTATAAAAGACGGAACGATAGGTACACACGAGACACACTTAGCTCACTCAGAGTACCTACTGGTCCGGGGAACAACGCATCTTTTATGATTCATCATCATCATATAATCCATATACCACCATCATTATTATTATTACTACCATTATACTGTTATTATTTTTATACAACCGCACAGATGGAAGCAAGTTTATGCACATCGGGAATCATGGGAGAGGTTGAAACTAGAAAAACTATAGACAATAGGGACCTTGTGCATGTGAAGTGGAATTTTCTACGTTTTCTTCATCCTTTTCCGTTATTTTGCAAACTTTTTTAATGGAATGCAACCCGTCTCTGTACAATATGGTTATGGCATGCTATTTTACGTGTATATTATCATTCGTAATGGAACACGTTATAAATGCACTGCTTGTATTTTTGCTACTTTTCCCAGCTATGTATTTGTAGTAGTATTATGAAATTTTATTGAAAGCCTTTCCAGTAAGTAGCAGAATACGGTTGCACGTAACGTGCTGCTATCCAGTCAAGTTTTTTTTAAATTGGAAAAAAGGAGTCTCCTGAACCATATCCTGACAATGGAACACATTTCCGGAGACATTTTCCTTCCCCCACACTGACTCCACTTTTTGTTGTGTTTTCTTTCGATTTTACAAGAAGGAATATAATGTTATAGTCCAATCACTCTGACACTTCGCGCTTTTTTCATGAAATCCTTCGTTAGGAAAGTGTTAGTATACTCAGACTTTATGCAAGTATTACGCTTACATAACGGGCCACCAATGTATATACTCAAAAGGCATAGCACCCATCCACTGTCTGTCTCACAGTCATCTAAAGACCTCTTTGGTCGTTTTTTTTTGTTGTTTTAAAAGGATTTTCATACCTTACGTTTACCATCCCATTCTTTTCAAAGAACAATAAGATCCAAGAAAATCCTTCAATAAGGTTGAGCACGCGTGACAATGTATGGAAAGTGCTGATGACGTTTGTACACTGATGTCGGATCATTTTGAAGTTGCTTTTCGTCCAAACGTAACCAAAAAGACCATGATAATGCTCATAGGTGAAGACAATTTCAAAAAAGAACATCACCTTACTGCAATCTTTTCATGGTGTATCAGATCGTTATTTTACGTTTTATAGAATACGTGTAAACATTTCTGCCATTACTCGCAACCCCGAAACGGTAGCCACTGCCACAACCCGAGATAAAACAGTTTTTGAACTAACTCAGTACGCAATATAATAGGTGGTTGTGCCATTATTGTGTTGAAACTCACATGCAATAGCGCTGTTGGCTCATGCGGAACTTTCCAGGAAGTAAGAGAACGCATAATATATACATAATATGCGGTTATTTATATTCTTCTGAGGACGAGGTTATTGTAGCTGGAGTAGAATATGGCAGAAGTGCAGAAACCAGTAGGTGCTTCTTCATTCTGCAGCGCAAGAAATCTTTTTGTAAAGGTAGTAGTAAGAAATCCAAGAATTTTCTTCCATATTCACCATGTCCTTACATATTCGAGATGTTTGATGTGTGTACAAAATACAAAAGATCTCGTTTTCTTCACCTTGGTTGTCATTGTTTTCCCTAAATTCTAGTGCACGGTTTTGTGCCACAATGAACCACTCGAGCTGATTCCCAGAGGACGGGTCATGAAGTTCATTCTACGGAAGTTGAATCACGTAATAATAATATGGAGAAGAAAAGTGAAGATGAAAAAAAAAACAAATAGCCACATGCAGAATGGAACAAGCATGCAGTGCACAAGGGAAGAAGAAAGTAATTTCCAAATGGCACTACAAGAAAATAAAATACAATTTGGATATACTTTTAACAAGGAAAAGAAAATGCATTGGGAAAGTCAAATGCAAAATTTCTGAAATACTTAAATTGGGAATAATCCAGACGTAAAAGTGGTTTCATAAAAGACAAGAAAGCTCTAGGATCTGCTGGATTATGTTTTGCCCTTTCATAAGACTCTGATGCAAGTCGGAAAGCGAAATTCAGAACGAGAAAACGAGTCGTGGACACAATGCATATTTATTTTTTTCATCTCCTTCCCCACAATCACACACATCCAATACGGGACGGTGTACATAGCCGGATTGCAACTGCGACAATATCCAATTTTGAATCCTCTACAAGTACGGAATGTTTATGTACCTTATATGCATTTTGAATGTTAAAATTTGTTCTCGAAGACATGTTGGTACAACTTTGCGCATATGCGAAGGAACTTATACATATGTGTAAATAATGGTGGGACTCTGTCACGAGTGATTCCATTTCCAATTCTAAATCCGTTTATTCTCGATTTCCCTACAGAACATCTCAATCGACTGGAGTCAGTTAAGTTTTCCAATACCACTTCCAATATTATTCTCATAATCATGCACCCCAGATAAGAAGGCTTTTCCTCTCATCCTCTGCAGGGATTGGAGATGAAGAGAAAACACGAGACAACTGCACACTGCTGTTGTAAACCAATGGTTACGTCTGCCGTGTTGGGAAGAAAGAAAGATGGGAACAAAATTGACACTTGACTGCACACTTTTTCGTCCCTTTTTGCCTAAGAAATCTGAATAGTGAACTGGAGCAGATCGAGCAGAGTAAAAATTCTGCCAGATTCTCAAATTGTGTTTAGTCCGTTGGTTGAGCTATTTTGTTGGTTTTTCTTACATTTGGCGTATGGTTGAATGTGTCTTTGCAATAATTTGACCTGCTTGAACTGAAATTGGTTTTAGATGGAACATGCTTTGAATTTAAAATCATTTCTGTAGATGTCCTCTCCTTCCTTCATCTTGTGATGACTTGCCTGATACAAGTTGCAAGTCTGGAAGCAATGATTCAGATAAAAGAAGTGAACATGTTCTGCTCCAGGATATTTTAAATGAAAAACAGTTATACTGACAAAACGGTGGATTTATCTGGAAATGATAATCTGACCGAACTATAAGAAAACGAAGTGAATTGTAACAATTATTCTTCATCGTCTACAAAAGGAAAGCTTTGATTTTTCAAGGCACAGACAGTAGAAAATCAGTAATTTTCTTCGTGACGTCAGAAAGTCGAGTTGAATACTGTCAGTCACATTTCATTCATCACTGAGTACACCTTTTTTATCATTCTCTGAAATAAACTGCTTATTGTAAAATATATTGAAACATAAATCTACTCTTGAAATGGGGGCATTCAAAGAAAAAACGCCAGACGGTTCAAATTATATATCTAAAGTAAAGAAATATCCGAAGTACTCATATTCACTTTACTTTTACAGAAGGAACAGGAAATATTATGCAAAATATGGCAACTTCTTGAGTCACATTCTTGAGTTTTGAGCTGCCACAATCTACCTCAATCTTCCCTTGTCATTTTTCGCATTGTTTTTGTCATCTCTGTCTGGCATCATCATTGTAAAAACATCCTTTCTGTCAAAGCAACCACACACTTCCACCACACTCTCTTCATCACGATATATGTACGTATTATTTTTCTATCCAGCTGGAGCATGTTTGCATTTGCGTCGCTCAAGATCAGTACAAATTATAAGATGGTACGTGGATGGTTGTACAAATGTGAAAGGGGAATTCGTCACATTCACATAATTATCACCCAGCACGCAGAAGCATCACAGTGTGTTTTCTCTACATCTGCTAATATTCTGCCCTATACCTTTCGTCCTCTCTATTATGTATATATAAGAAAAGTGGTAGACTTTCTGGAGCTGGCATTCGCTTGTTTTCTAATGCTCATAGTCCTTTGCGAGACTCGAGATAAAAAAAACCAAGTAGACATTCATTGTTGCTTCTAAAAGCAAGTGTGGAATTGAAAAAAAGAATCTTTCAAAAACATGTACTCTAAGCATCGTTAAGTAAATGGGCTCATTAAATCTAAGTGTTGCAGTAAAGTTTCCGGAATGAACTTCTCCATGTTGTCATTCTACTAATTTGGCAGGAATATTGCAGAGAGTTTCTTGACTAATTGAGGGAAAATAGCAAAAGATCCATATTATTATATATTTTAATTTTCTGCGTTTCCATAAGACAGATACAGCACTGATGTGATGTTGTGCTGCTGCTGTTGCAGCAGCTTTATTTAAAATTTCAAATCAAATGACAACCACGCTTTCTCCCAGTTCGCCTCAAAGCCCCTCACATCTTATTCGTCTGTGTCTTTTCAGACTAAAAACTATTAAATAAAAATGCAACACTGCAGAGCTATTGTAACCTGCTGACACCCGTCTTGGGTTTTTGTCTTGTTTTCTTTTGTGCCTTTCCACTGGAATACAAAGTACAAAATAAAAATGCTAATGAGAAAAACTTTTTTCAGTGCGGAGTTCACCCCAATCTTGCTTACTTTTTTATTTCTCCCAAACCTCCCAAAAAACAAATGAAGGAAAAATGTAAATGTTTGAAGTGAGAGTGAAGTTCTTGGGAGTTTTGATCACTCACTTTCCCACACTTGAATGAGTGAATAAAAAAGACAAATACATAAAGGAATGAAAAGATCGTCTGGCATTCATCACGTGTAATGTGTGGTGGCACACGGACAAAAAGAGGGAAATTCTTGGAAATAGTACTTATTAAGTCCGACCTCATTATCATTTCCCCTTTTTTGTTGCATCTCGCCTTTCCATTCTTTTTTTCGCATTGACACAAGATGCTATTGGTATAATAATATACATAATATATGCATTCAAGATTTTCTCTCACACTTTATATTTACTTTCCCTGCACGGGGAAGGGAGCTAGGGTTTTCTAGGAAAGGAAAAGGGAAACAGTCTACAGTACTACTTGGGTACGATTCACTTTGCTTGCATTTTGCATCATCGCCAAGGCACACACGCTATTATACCGTGTGTTGTACGTACACTACTACATTCAATTTGCATAATACGAATGACATCCTCAAGAGAAATGCAAGAAGTGCAGGTCTGACAAAGACTCTTGCTAATCAAGTTTTCTGAGATTTATTTTGGCAAAACTGATATGGAAATAGGTAGCTTTTTTACTACATACTTTTATGGAAAACTACAAAGCTATTTCTACAGACTCAAGCAGGACCACAACATTACTAGTAACCCAAAATTGTGTTTTGCGTGTATCTATATCTTTAATCCTCAGTTTTGTCCAGCCAAAAACTTTTTAACCGCTGATCGCAGAAAAGTGACCAATGTGTCGTTCGAAAGAGAATTTGATGTAGATTTACCGAACGCTTTTTGTTTTCGCTCAAATATCAAAGGTTAACGAATATTTTCTCATTTTCAATGCTATTTAAGTGCGTGTAGCTAAAATATTCTGAACGACGAAAACCAGACACATGATTCTGAGGTAAAAATTTTATGGCCGATAATATTATCGGTGGGTTCACTCGTTTTAATGTAATCCGAAACATTTACTAGGATAACCCCACCCTCTCGATCTTTAAGGTTTGTTGTCCAGATCACGGAATCTCTGACAGACTAGTAGGTGCCTCACATTTCTTTAAGTTGCTTTCAGACTCCAATTACCTTTAGTAGACTTCTTTCCCATTAAATCACATTCATTTATCTGCAGTACATGTCTACAATTTTATTTCCTTATAATTCCAACCTGAAATTTGAAAAAAATCCTTTCTTTCAAAGAGTAACATCGAGCGCAAACAGTTTCTCCAATTCCCCCTTGTCACGCTCACATTTTATTATTGAAATAATGACTTGTCATTTGGTAACTATTCTCGTTCTTTCACTCCGTTCTTCAAGCATCTACCATTCAGTTGCTCACCACGACTGTCCATTTCATATCTCTACTGAGCCAGTAGCCTTTCCTTCTTCCACGGGACATCCCTTCAGCAAAATTCCATCCGTTCCAAAGCGTTATAAAGTTTATGGCTGTGTTACTTGTTTTAAAAGCTGGCCATGACTGCTCAAGTTGAGTGGATGGATGTCCAGTTCACGTAGGCCACCTTCGATTTATTACGTAAAACTCGTGAGTAAGTAAAGCTATAAAAATTTACTAGGCAAGATCGAACGAACGCTATCCACCGTTCAGTTATGAATCACTCCCGCTACCGAGCATTTTTCTTTGAGGGAGTGAACTATCTACCTTACCACTTTAACCCAGGAAACGACGATGTCTGACATGACAAGTGTAAGGTTTAAGGTAGTAAAGTAAACCCAACGTGAACTGTTGCCTGAGTAGATGGAAGATTTTAAAAGAAAGAACAGGTGCTTTTCATCCACGGTATTGCAAACGTACAATATCCAATGTGCCACTCAGGCACACTTTTCACATGAGTACCTAAGTAGTTCAGAATAAGAAAGGGTCAAACAGGTCAAAGTAATGGAAAAAAGGGAGTTTTATGCGCTCTTGAATAGTTTTTCTTCCTTGGCGAGAATGCCAGAGTAGTATAGTAATGTAAGTATAGTTGTTCCATCGAGTTAAGTCGAGTATGTAAGTGAGTGAGCGCTGAGCGGTGACAGAGAAAGAGGCTATACCAAAAATAGAAAGGAGCTTTCGGCACTTTTCTTCATCTTCTCTACTTGTCTTCCCTTGGCAGTTGGACGTTAACTTTGCCGTAAAATGCGATTACTCAACTGATGACAGGAGCATATAACTCAATTTTCACGGAGTTTTTCTTACTCGCGCGTTCGTCATCATCTGTGCGTATGTAGGATGTATAAGAGACTTTCAGTTCTTTTTAAGCTACATTTATTTCTTCCCTTCTTTTTTAATTCTTATTCTTTGTTTGTACTGCTCCTGTGTCTCTTGTCTTAACATAAGGGGACAAAGGAAGTAAGAGAGAGTATTTTACATCGTCATTGATGGAAAAATATACGGTATACATATGTACGTCTTTGCCATAATCTGCTCCGCACCACCTTTTATGTGACAAATTATACGACACAGTTCGCAGTTAGAACAGACTGTTCCGCAGTCAGTAAGCCGACAGTTAGCTCGGCATAGTACATACGACCCCTCACTTTAATAGGGCAGCAACTAGAATATCGCTGCCAAAAAATGTTTGCTCTGCTGACGTGCCTCCGTGGCACAAGAAGAAACAGTGAAGACTCTGGCACTGCTTGTTATTCTTGAAATAATGGTAACGAGTTTATCTTATTGCATTACAATGTTTATCAAGAGATGAGAAAAGGCCTTGAACGAAGCGGAACACTTTGACGCAGCAGGTTGGGACATTATCATTTTAAAACCCATCCAGCATCTCTGGAAATGAAGCTTCATATATCTGTTGTGTACAGCAAGGTACAACTAAATACAAAAACGAAAATCGTCTCATATCCTTTTTGCTAAATTTCTCTGACTTCAATCTGTCGAACTTTGAGCAAGGAGACTTCATAAAATCAAGACTCATCCCCTCCAACTCAACTCCACTAATCATGTTTTGTTTTAAAAATATAGCAAAGAAGCACAATTGTGAAGGAAATAACGAAATTATGCGATTATTATTAATTTTGACTTTTATGTTTTTGTTCCAGATAACTCAAGGTGGGCGGTCTTCATCCGGGTTTTCATCGTCATTGGATTACTGCAGTCGTCAGTTCAATAAATAAACGACTGGTATTGAGAACGCAGAAAATAGAGAAATTACGTACCATTAGTCGAATCAAATTGTCAATAATTTAGTACGCTGATTTTGTAACTCAACAAGATTGGCAACCTACAACGAACCACAAACCTTTTACATTTACACTGACTTGGATTTTAATAAGGCATGCAAAACCTCCGTTGTCCATTGACTATATTACATTAAACTGCCAAAAACTCAGTTTTAGAGGAGACGTACGAAAACAACGCTTAAAATCCACAATGACCGTGTTAATAGAAGCCAACGCGGGGACAGCAATGAGGACAGAGTTTGTTCCACCAGTTGTCGTTCTAATCCTTTTAAGCCACTTTGTTGTCACTTTGGACGGCAGCTGGACGAGGGAAGTCTCATGGACGCCCATTTATGTTGATACAACAAGTAAGCATATAATAACGTACTTAAATTATCATGTTATAAAATTCGAAGCCAAATAATGCTTTCTGTGACACAGACTTGCAGTCTACACAAGCTGGAAGCAAAAGCCTGGGCATTAAAAATGAAATATGAAATTAAATATTTACAGCCTTGCTGAATTTCACTTTCCCATCAGCTTTTCTGCTGTTGCTGGTTCTTTTAAAGTTTAAGTACAGTGCATATCGGCATCCTATTCAACTTTATCTCAAATTCCAAACTATATACTTCCTTGTACAACATATAAAGACTTTTTCTAGTTGTAAAGTTGTAAAACATCCTTAAACACCTTTTTGTCATCGTGCTATTCCGGATTGACATGAAAATGACTACTGTAACAATGTTTCAGATTAGATGATGAGCGGATGAATGAATCCATTATAACTCAACATAAAGATTAATGTAGGCATTTTACTCTCTTCAAAGAAAAATTTGCCAACTCTCATAAAAACTATTCCTAAACTTTTTATTCTTGTGATGAAGAAAGGCAACGAAAGTAGGTTTAGAGGTTATGAGCGCAATATTTTCTGGACCAGAAAGCACCATAACCATCGATATATATATTTTCTGCATATTTTCACTGAAAATAAGATCACTTTTGGAGACGTTGTGTAATAGCACAGGGAAATGTCGGTGTTTCCATACGCAGTGGAACTCGTTTGCTCATTCCTCACAGCTCGTTTTTTAAAAATAACTTTAATATTGTTGGGAACGGGAGGCCAACGGAGCAATAACTCAACCAAGCAGAAGAATGGACGGATGGATGGAAAGGATTACAAAGATTTTCTTTATTTTCGCTCTTTTGTATTCATAAACGTGCACTGTAGTAAAAAAAAGTATGTCAAGCAAACTTGCGACAAAAAATAGCTTGAAAGGATGCTTCGGAAGAAAGAAGTGCATGCAGTGCTATACTGATATAGCTTCATCCCGTGTGATGCAGTGAAAAGACTCAGTCGTGTAAATTGTCTCAGCCAGACGAAAACTTTTCTCGCTTCCTTCACTTTCACTCAGGGAGTCGCACCAGTCAACCGAAAGAATATATTCTGTCCACACTACATACAATCACAAATTGTCGGCAAACCCTATTTTTTACTTTTTCCGATTCTCTTGAAACACGACCAAAAGACTGTATCTCTGCTGTTTAAAAGCTAAACTACAATGTAATCCAAATCCAAGTAAGCGTTAGCTACACAATATGTTGTACGTACGAAAGCGAGACCTATGGAAAACACTGTTCATTTATAGCCACGCTTATTTTTTCCAGTGTGTTGTACAATGAACCAAGTTGACTGACCGGCAAACATGTGTTTGTAGGAGTATGTTTTTGGCTGTGAATATCCTCTGTTTTCTTGAAAAGCTTCCGTCCACACTTGTGTGATGAATTGAAATTGAGATTGAGACGATGATATGTTGATACGAAAAGAGACACGGACACGTCTGGTCCTTTTACTTATACCGTAATCCTTGGCATTATGTAATACAATGTCTCCTTTCGTTAGATAAGTTTCAGTTTTTTAGTGTCCCCGACCATGCTGACATTTCTCCCATGCTGATTCATGATCTTAGCTTTTCTTTTGGTTCGGTAGCACTCATCAGTTGAGGCAACTTTTGAAAAGAATCTTGCTCTGTACCTTACGTTCGGATGGCATAATTGGTCATTTTCTTTGGCTGACATTTTTGTGAGTTGAGCGTGCTTCTCAAGAATCGTCGTTTACCCCATGTGGGACAGAAAACAAGTGCATGTAATTTTACAGAGGCGATTCATGGCACGCACAAGCATGCAAGACGATTTAGCGACGCAGGGATCCAGTTCCCGTTTCCCCTTTTTTCGCTTGACTAATTTAGCAACAAAAGCAGATAAGAGGAAGTACTCAAGTTCATAATTAAATTTTTGTCCTACGTTTTTCCATGAAAAAGGCCTTAGTGATTGATCAGACTGACGTGACTAAAAACTCTTATATAAAAGTAGTAATGGAATTCAGACAAGTCATTTGCTTTGCCTTTTTATTGCGCAATTAACCTACTGTGTCTAGTTATTTATTTAAAGTAAATTCCTTGTTTTAATGGTCCTAATTTAGATTGATGGCACTACGCATTATTTATGTAATTGAAACAGCTTTATATAAAATTTTGATGATGTCCTTGTTCTTACTTCTAGACCGAATGGATTTATGGACGATGAGCGCCACAGGTTTGTAACTGAATATTTTAATTTACTCAATACAAATCCCATTCGCGAACAAGAAATACTATTAGAACCTTAAAAATTCCTCTCAAATCAATTAGTAATTCAATAATAAATAGATAAGTTATGTATTTTTTAAAATTTGAAGGATGTGAGTGCCCCGGCGGGAGGTCCTACACATGCGCTTGCTGTGTCAAACCGGGTGGGTGTCTTTGCTCATATTCTCACAATAAATGCACCCAATGTGGACTGGAGGAAGTTTGTCAGCGGTGTAAGTTTACCATTTTTTGCACTTTTGCCTAGCTTTTGAATAAAATATCTACATATATTGAGTTTAAAATACTTTGAACTGAATTCCTCAAGTTCAACAATTTTTAAATCAATTGATAATTTCTTGGTCGGAAATAATGAAAGGTGGGATTGTAAAACTGGAATCCTCAGCATTAGTGAGTGTACAAACAGAAATGGGTTGAAGTGAACATGAAGTAAAAATTACCCACCAGATGCTGCCGATCGTAATCGTCGGAACTAATAATTCCCTTAATTAATTAACTGTCAGCCATCACTTGCCGACTCCGTTGGAGACTGACACTAACAGCAAAATGGAAAAGTAGACTCGCTCCCAGGAAGTTTTCATAATTTAAATGTGGCAATAAAATTGGCAAGTTCGACTCAAAGGAAATTCAAATGCTTGTGTGTTTCTGCATTTGAAAAGTTTCTATAACCCTGTTAAACTTGTGGTTTAATGATTCTGAGCAGCCTAGTGTGCTCCACCATGACTTCGATTAAATCAGGAAGTTGTAGCATCGTACGAATGAAGCAAAGTATAATAATGAAATGAACTCTTCTCCGCTCCGCTATCTCTCTTATAGTTGACTCTAACGGCCTAGCGATCGGAGTTTTCAGTTTAGCTGTGCCTGATGGGCTACTTAGACGGCTCCTCTGTGCTGACTTGACTCTTCCCAATTTTCTCTTCTGTACGCAAATTCTCCCCAATTCCTATTTCTGCTGAGTTGACTGTCACAAAAAGTAATTATTCCAAACAAGTTGCTCAGCTTTCAAGGAATCCTTTTGCTAGAATAAATTCTTCTTCGCATTGCCCCAGTCAACTAACTACACGAGGACGATGACAAAGTTCAACAAAGCACTACTTCCCTCCATACTTCTTCTTCTTCGTGTCAAGATTTCACTCGTGGAGTGTAAATCTATTTATGAAATTGGACAGTTTACGTCTGCCCTATGTAGTTTTCACTTACATGTGTACAGAATTTACTTGCGAAGCTAGCGATGGCAATTTGTCCATGTCCCTCTTTTATAAAGGAAACTGCCGAGAGAAATTGGCTTTATTATGAAATTTCCTGAAACTTTTTGGATTATATAATTCATAAATGACTACTCCTCCAACCCTACATGTCCTATGATTCCACAATGTGTACGTCCAAGTACAGAACAAAAAAGCTCTCATTTGCCTGCAACCAAGTCATTATTTTTACTCTACTTTTACTCAAAGTGGACTACGTACATACTTTAGGCCCGCAGCGAAATATGTCATAGCCATAAGTAAAAGTATAATTTTTCTGCGGATTTGACTACATTG
>JAHZNF010001797.1:0-12058 GCA_027744215.1 Troglopedetes dispersus
GGCAGATATGAAGGGAGAAATAAACTGGGCACCAAAGGGCAGTAAACCTGGCTCGCCTAGCTCGGGAGGGCAGCCTGGTTACGGGTTCCACTGGGGTGAGCCCCTTCATCACCATCCAGACCTCACACAACCTGCCAACATCTCTCCTGTGAGGACCCTCCCTCCTCCTCCAGACATTCCAGACTCTATTTCTGTCATCTCACATGACTCAAATAATGCAAACAATACTGGCGCCACTTTAACCGGGAGTGGAAGTGCAGACCCTATCCCAACAATTAATTTAGCAGCACTTCCTCCAATTGATGGTCGAGGAGATAACATGGATACACTTGTAGAGGAGGATGAAAGCGAGAGGACACCGTTGAGGAGAAGCGGAAACAACGAGAGTCCAGTGCTACCCTATTTCGAGGAGGGAACTTGCATTGACGACCAGATAGGCACGAGATTGTGGCCAATCCCACATCCAGACCAGTATTTACCACCACACGGGATTTTAGGTGTTCCGCTGGACACACTGACGGCAATTGATGAGGAGGAGGATTGCTGCACGTGTGCAGGCGCTCCTCAGATGATGACTCCTCCTGGGGGTATCCTTCCAGGAACGACTCAGGACAATAAACCACTTGCGATACGAAACCGATACTCGAAAAAGAAGACTGGTAGCACCCCACCTGGAACAGGCTTGATCGGTGGAGCTGAAGAGGAGCCAAATGAAAGCTGTTCGTTGCTAGGAGGTGGTGGGGGCTCCAGGAATGGATCCTTGAGACAAAACAAGATGGATGGCTCACCCCAACAAAGCATGGTAGGGTCAGGTGCTCCAAGTCCGTCTTCGACGGGAGGCGGAAGTAGTGGCTCATTACAAAAGAAGAGGAACATGAATAAGACCACGCATGTGACACAAGTTTGATCCGAGGAGAAAATTAAGAAGAAAGGAAAGGAAAAGCTAGTATAATATCAAATTCCTTTTGTGTAATTTCTTTGAGGTATTTTGTACAAATGTTTGCTGACTTTCTCCACTATTTTTTAAGTGATCAACAATCTTCAAAGATTCATTTACAGATGTTTTTATTACGGAAATGATGCAAAGCAAACTTCTGCTGGTAAATGTTTAAAGTGTTCATCGCGAAATTAAGACGCTACAAATGCTAATCTAAAATTTTTGTTGATTACATATTTTGAACATAATATTAGATAAGGTTATCCTGAAATCTTCGTAAACTTTAATTTGTTGCGTTTCGTGGTATAAATTATTTTAAACCTTTGATTTAGTTCATATCAAAATGTGGATTATGGTGCTGTCAAGATGAAAATAATGGAGATATGAAATACCTACATCTCATTAGTTAATAAGTTGTATCGGAGAAAGATTGTAAATTAATGTTTGTAAGAAGAAAATTAATCCACTTTGTATCTTTATACGGGAGATTATATTGTAAGGAACCAGTCAAACCTCCTCAAAAAATAATCCTTTTGCTTCCTCTCTGTTCATATTTTTAGGATTAACCAAGAAATCCATAATTAATGTGCCACAAAAATAATTATCTGTAAATATATATATCTTCTCAAGGAACTGTTTTGTACAGAATGTAATATAATATGCAAGGAAAAAGTAATTACTACCGTCAAAATTTATGTGTACATAAAGTTTGTGAGCAACTTCGAATTATTATATGTAAACTGAACTCAAGAGTTTTTTGTACAGTTTAAATTTTTGGAGATATAATATAACACACTGAGTAATTTTATCAACTGTTTAACAAGTTAAGTACCAAGAAAAAGACTGGAAAAAAGATTTTTTATATTAACAGATAACATTGAAAACTATATTTCGCGCATTTTTTCTTCATCGTTCGTCGAAAAAAAATACAGATTGTTAAATCGCAAAACTAAAAAGAAAATATGTTAATTAGTTAATAAGTCTTCGACAATTTTTAATCTATTCAATTTTTCCATTGAACATAGAAGGTTTTTTACAGGGAGAAAGTTTTGCCTAGGTAGGAGAGCGTAAGTAACGTACGTATGTATTTATTTTGTACATAGGAAAAATATGTAAATTTTAAGTAAATCATTGCAAAATCTACATATTTATACATAGCACACATACTATAGCTCTGTTTTCCAGTTTCTCCCGATTAAAGTGAAAGAAAGTGCCTGCATTCTAAACAAACAGATATTTCCAGCTTTTGTTGAGGAAGTTTATGGAAAAGTTTTCCGTTTTTTAGGAAGTTCGGTTACGAAAAACTATAAGTACTGACATACCTACATACCTTCATCCTATTCTGTTGATATTTTGCATATTATTTTTACTCTTCTACAAATACCTCTAATGATGTGATAAAAAAACTTTCTCCTTCTTTCCACAACTTCAGATAGCAATTTGGATAAAGTGCGCACTTTTGCCGAAACTGGTTGTTTGATTTTGTTGTGTTAGTTAAATGTATGTCATATAATAGTACGTGTCATGTCCAGTGTGTGTAATTAGTGTTCATGTGTATGGATCTTACAAAGTCTTAAACTAGAAAAGTGTGAGAACAGAGGTCCTTTTTATTTAGGAATTGTTATAATGAGTATTAATGCGTGTTTCTTCGCACATCTTATCATCACGAAATGTAATCAATTTCCTGAAAAAATATATATGTATATGTAGGTTGAGCATAAATGAATCAAGTTGTAAAATTATATAATTTAACAATTTTAGAAACACCACAAGTAAATTCTTCTAACGAGTCTCATCCTAAAAACTATAAATCAATCGAAACTTTTGTAAGAAGGAATCGCGAATTGTAAAAAAAATGTGTAGGTATGTAAGCAATGATAAAAGGATTTTAGGAGCCAAATGCTATAAGAGTCACTGGTACAATATAAAATGCATAACTTAATTACTGTTAAGCCAGAGAACAATGAAGCTTAAATGTGCGTCGCGTCGTGCTTACAATTGAGCATTTAACATAGTAAAAAGCATGATACATCGTGAGGACCCAAATTGTTCTCAAATTAATCTCACGAACATTAATTTTCAGTGGATAAGAAAGATAAGGAAGGAAAACTAGTCGACATGATTACACATGTTTTTGCAAAGCTAAGAATAATAGTATTGTCTCCGCATAATTGTAATTATATACTGACTGTTACTACTACTACTGCTGCTGCTGCTGCCACATGCAACGAATCGATCACCGTGTGAAGTTAATTATTTATAAAAAAAACTGTTCAGTAGAAGATAAGTTTTAAGTTTAAAGTAAGAAGACTTAAATAATATAAATTATGTGCAGGATATAATATAATTATGCCATATTAGGTAAATTAATTCCACGTTTGTATAGTGGTTCAGTTGAGGAAAGATAAATGAACAAAAGTGAGGGAGTGAATTTATTTAAACAATGAAGTGCTACTTGGGCGTATAAATGTGCATCAGAAGAGCATTACAAAAGCAGACTATACACGTAATATACTTAAGAAGATGATGTACGTAACTTTGTCTCCTAATGATAATTATTACTATTACATACACTACATAACTGTATAATTTAAGTTAGCTAATGCCATAAAATGATTAAATACATGTGTGGAACCCTGACGAGTGTTTTAAATAAAGAAACCCTTACATGATGAAGACAAAAAATGATTCACTTGTGTAGTAGCTCTTTATTCTTGCGTTTGTCATTCATTAGTTTTAAAATTGTTATCATTTTGGTAACAGGTATGTATTTTATTGAAGAGGCGGACTTGAACAATTTTAAATGCTGTGTATAATATATTTTTTTTAGATTTTGACTCTCATCCAATACAAAATGGTAAACACGTATAAAATGATTTATCCAATGTTTTAAAAAATTGTAGCTTATGTACTTTGAAATCACGATTGACCACTGACCATGCTCAGAGTTTTCTTCGCTTGACTCAAAATGGAGTTGGGATCCTGGTTATCCCTGCTGAGGCAGATCTTGTAGGACTTATCATTAAGCACTTGTTTCGATGTGGTGACCACATTTTCATACGGTTTAAACAGTCTTGGCAAGTTGAGATCATCTTTGGTCATTCCGACCACCACGTCCGAATCGGTGACCACAGTTTTTGGGATAAAATATGGAGTTCTGTTGGTCTGTTTATTCGGCTTGATTCCGTTAGGCGGACCAGCACCGTTCAACAGTTTCTTGGTCGCGTCGCCATCCTCACTATCCCAGTCTCCGAAATTTTTCCTAATTGATAAGTCAATTCGACTGAGAATGCTCTGACTGTCGTGGGGAAGGTCGTCTAGTCTATGATGATTCGTAGTAAAGTCGGGCGTTCTCGACCTGCCTTTATGCTTATTGTGGCGATTATTGTTATTGGCGCGGCGTCTATTGATGTTTGGCGGGCGACCTCCAGCAAACACGTTGGAGTCGTTCAGGTTTGTTCTGGAGGGAGCCACAGTGATGGCGTTATTCACCGCAACAGAAGATAAGGAAGAGTGGGCACCTCTCTCATCCAAAAAGCTGTTTGCTTGGAGGTGGTGTGGCTGAGGACTCAGAAAGTCCCCGCGATTATAGTAACCCGCTTGTTGAGCAGTGACGATATCATCTGTGTCTTTCGAAACACGGAGTCGGGAATTACGATGATAACCATTGGTAGGGGCGCCACCACCAGGAGGAAAGAGGTGACCATTCCCGTACGGTGTTACAATATCCGTGTCGTGCCCGTTCTGGAGCTGTAAGTTATCCTTTTTCTTGCGGTGCTTTTTGTGCTCCTTCTTAGGATAACTCCCGTCGTCTCCTGAGTGCTCCAAGTCAAGTTCCGCGAAAACCATGTCACTTCCCATCTTCCCTTTCTTCTTATTTACTGTTTTGTTTCATGTACATAATTTTCTACTGGAGCACCGCAGAACTGAAAATTATTGTCGCCTGATGTGACGATAACCACAATAGGAGAGGCGATTCCATCATCATATCATTGATTTCGTTTCGTGACTCAGGGAAATGAAAACAAAAAATTCTGGCTTGCCTATTATCTTCTGGTTTGCTAAATAATGAGCTATTCATCTGGTGCAAGTATAGAGAAGTGAGAACGTTCCTGCACAATTACACAATTATAGTGTCATAACCAAAGTTTGCGTCCACCACTGAACTGAAAGAATAAATTGACGTCTGAAAGCAATACACAGAAAGTGTTTTGTTTCTATTTTTCCGAAATAGTATTGAAGGTGACTGATTCAATTAATGGGAGACACTGGAGGACGGAGTAAAAAAAGTAGTAATTAATAAGAAGGTTCAGGAGGTATCACAAAATTTTTCGCTTCCAGAGGTAATATGCAGCTTTAGTTTGACCACAGGTTATACCAACAGAATAAAATATGAAGAATACCTATTTGTCTTTGGCAAGTCATTTTCCTATTAAGATCCGATTAGAAGCTAATTTAACTGAAAAATGACTCTAATTCTACAATTTAATGTTGTAAATTTTTGTGTGTATTTGCAACCTTGATATTGGCAGTACATAACACTGGATATGTTACAATTTTTGTGCACATGAGTAACAAGAAATTTTTAGAGAGATACAAACAAGTCTGCAGTAGTTTTTACTCTTTTCCTTTCCAAACTGAATGGACTTTTACAACATTTGATGCATTATTATAAACGCCAGGTTTGACGGTTCCATGTTGTCCTTAGTTTGGATAGGTATGTCCATGCCCACATTTTTGTGGATGCGTGTCCAAAATATACATAAATACCTTCACGTTTAATTGATGAAACGTCAGCACAGTACGGAGAGCACTGGAGAGCTCTTTTTTATTTATTTCGAATCGATTCCTTTCCTTTGAAATAAATACTCGTACCGTACAAGTATTTTTGCAGACTGCTTTTATACACATTGCCTGCCGCTGCTGCTTTTGCTCTGTCCAATAAATATTATTGCCACTTTGCTCAAGTGAAATATGGCCAAAGCTATTATTACAATGGCACTTTCACGGAGCCTTTCGCTTCTAGAAAATGCTCACTTAGCGAAAAAAAGGACGCCCAAAATGTGTTGCTGATATGCTCCTCTGTCTCTCTACTATGTTCATTTTTTTGTTATGATGTGGTCATCATCATCCTTGCTGTCCAACTGGAAAACAGTTCAAGTGTTGGACAAGAAGAGACACGTACGTCCAAAATTTCAGTATCGAAACAGTCATGCTTTTGGCTCACCAGAATTTGCATTATGAAAAGGAAACATAGCCAAAGCTCTTGCTATTGCGAAATTGACAAGGGAAAAAGAATAATATTGATTTCCTGTGAAAGTAAAAATAAAAGGGAAGGAGCGGCAGTAATAATAATACGCGACTCAGATACGCACCAGGGACGAACCGACCATAAACATTTATTGAGACAATGCCAGCCCACATCTTTTACCACCAAGATAAGCAGGCTTGCCTGCTTAATAATGACCATGTAAAAACTTTATTAAATATGCCAACCATCAACACATTGTGTACCCCCATAAACTGGAGCAGTAGTATAGAGGTGCTTTTACTTGCATACAAAATGAATTTATTGTGTTTTAGGGAGTTTCGTCCGACGGATTTCACATGCAAAATTAATCGACTGATTTCTAGCATTGATTAAGTTCTGCAAGCGAATCTGATTTGAATGATGTTGTTAATCATTTATTTTGTTTCACGAAGCATGCAAAATTGTAATAAATATTATGAATCAGGACTTGTTTTGTTCCCATTTCACAATTGAACAGAAGAAATTGAGAGTTACAAATAATGTGATACTCATGTGATTGGGAAAATATTCACTCCAATTTCATGCATGGAATTGACGTGTGGTGTCCTGTTTCAGACATAATTTCATACCCATATTTACTTTGGTAGTTTTGAACCATCCATTTCCACTCAATCTTAGTCGATATGAAGTGTCATGGAACTGCCATTTTTTTACTAAGGTGGGTGGTAAAAGTGCGCATTTTTTACACGAAAAGTGGGCACAAATGTATGTAGGTATTCGTGCACTTTTGCCAGTCCTCATTTTGTTGATTGTCAAGAATTTTGTCGGGTGGAGAATAATACGGGTTTATTACAAATTGTTGGACGTTTTCCTCTAGTTTGTCAAAGGCAGTTGACAGCATGTCGACTCAAGAGCATTATGTTATCGTCAACCAATTTTTTTTGGATGACCATCAAAATTTAAAATGTCAATGATGCAGGGATAATTTCATGCAGGATTCAAGACCAGATATGATAACCACGTAATAGTTAGCATTTTATCAAGGTGAATATTGATTCACGACATGCTATTTTAGAAGTTTGATTTAAAACTTGAAAAAATTTTCTGAGTGGGTATCGTCCATACTAGTATATAATGCCTGCATTGAATAGAAGACAAGAATTTGCGATATTTTCCTTTCTGTCAACTCACATTCATCATATTATACTCTAAAGCAAGGTAAAATGTTTGCTAAAGTTTGCTTTGGCATTTGAAGGATCAGGGAATAATAAATATCCATGAAAATACCATATTATAGCCTGTGAACGAACGGCTCATTTTTCGTGGCACAAAGAGCGTTTACCTATACTCCGAATTTATAGATCAGATTCAGTACACGCGACGACGACGGTTCTTTTGTGCATTCAAATTATTTGAGTAAATAAGGTAGGCATAATATGCATTCCTTTCGCTTTTCCTGGCTTCATTCAGGCCTCTTAATTAATGTTGTATGGCCGTCCTCCTCATTTCATGAAGTTCTGTAGCCTCCAAAGTACAGTATCATTTCTTTTGAAAAAGGGAAGTAAAGTTTAGAAAGGGAAAGCGAGGACACCACCTCGATCAAAAATATAGAAATATGTAATCGAACTGAAAAAAGGACGATGACTTGGCTGACACACATTGGAAATTTGTATGCAGCTCTACGAAAACTCATTCAATAATATTTCCCTAAATAAACTTTCGTCTTCGTTCCATTCTCAGCTCGATGTAAATAAAGAAACAAATCAGAAAGTAGGACGGACATAATGGTTTCATGTGTTGGCTCGCCAGAAGACTGTGACTGTGTTATTATTATCTGACTGAACGAATATTATAAAGGATGGGCCATTACAGTTTTATCGAATGAAATAATTATAAGCTTTGATTAGAAACAAAGTTCCATTTGCTACGGAATACCGATTTTTTAATTCAAGGGATATGCGGAATTCTTAGATTAATTAACGCAAGTAAAAAAATTAATACGAGAGAGATCATTACTTCCTTTTACCACTTTATGAAACAGACATACACTAGCGCTCATAAGTGAACGCCCGTCTCATTTAAAGCCCATGTTACGAAGCATATTTTGAAAAATTCCCAAAAATCAGCAAGCACCTAAAAAATTACGATCTCCAGGAAGCCAAGCGTTCAGGCCTTGGGACATCCGATAAAATTGTTCGCAAGAAAAAATACCCAGGACTTTATGAGTTTCAGACGAAAGAAAACTGAAAAAAGTCATCGCCCGGACTTTTAACATTAGCAGGATAGGACTTTTCCCGGGCGATGACTTTTTTCAGTTTTCTTTCGTCTGAAACTTATAAAGTCCTGGGTATTTTTTCTTGTCAACAATTTTATTGGATGTCCCAAGGCCTGAACGCTTGGCTTCCTGGAGATCGTAATTTTTAAGGTCCTCGCTGATTTTTGGGAATTTTTTAAAATGTGCCTCGTAACATGGGCTTTAAATGAGCCGGGCGTTCACTATTGAGCGCTAGTGTATGTACCTACAGATTTTCTGTGGAGGTACATTATACACCAGAACGGTGTCATATAATGAGGGGAGGGGATATAATAGTATCACTAGTCATAAATATCCTGCTGGAACTCGAGCTCATGACGCTCGTTCAAATTTTATGTTGTCTGATCAAGTAAAAAATAAAATGCAAATAATAATATGCAACCCTTCTGTGACAAAGAACAAGCGTGGAGTGTGGAAGGTGGAAGCGGAGCACTTGTACTTGTCAATTCATTTCACTCCGCTTGTGTGCAGAACGCTTGTGTCATGCATGAATGTCAAGAGGCGAGGAACGAAGAGTTAGAAAGGGAACACGAAAAAAAACCTTACGTCAGCAGTGATAAGTGATGATAACGCCTTGCTGCTTATTTCATTAATTTAACATAAATGAGTTTGGCGTGGTCTCGGTTTTTTTTGTCCTGATGCAAATTACAAAACAGTATTTTATTATATGTGCGTGTAAATGCTAAACTTTGTCTCTTTTGCGTATAGTATTACGCTCAGTGAGTGGGTGAAATAGAAATGATTCATATTGGCTTAGTTTCTTTTCCTTCTGCGGAAAGAAAAGTATGTAGTAGAGCAGAAGTTCCCGTTGATCTGATGCTGCATTTCGTGGAGCAAAAAAATGATTGAAACTTTTGTGTATAGTTTAGTCCGTGGTATAAAGACAGATGTACTAGCAAGAATATATCTCATGCAAAATTGTAACTTGCATCAATATTTTCGTGTTTCATTTTGATCCTTCAAAACAATTAATGTTGACTTGTCTTTCCACCCATGCCCTCAATTGACACACCCGCTGATGAACACAACTTGTATTGAATTGGAAAAACACTTGAATAATAAAAATCAATCAAACACAAAATAAACTACAGAAATTTCGTTAAAACAACATCTTTCCAACATCACAATATTTGTATCATGCTAGATTATAGATTAAAAATAAATTTTCTAATTTTCTAACTTAAATTTTGACTCGATATATAACATTTGAGAAAAATTGTAAAAACAGTGATTTATACATACATATTGGATTTACGTAATTTTTTTTACCTAAATAACGAGGTAAATGCAGCAACGCAACTATTACAACAAAAACAATCTCACAACAACATCTTTATCGCTGCATGAGTTTGTGCTCGAATAATCACAACAAAAAGACTGACGAATGCGCATGCCTTAAAAAATAATGAGTGGCTACGTATTCTTTTGGACATTAATTACTGGATTCATTAATTTGTATTATAAACATAAATTAATATCAGTATATGACAGGAAACAATTCGGCAAAAAAACGTCGCAAATTACAAAATAATTGTACTCAAGTGTGACGAGCACAAAATATACAAAGAAATCTTGCAGACCATTATTACATGCGAGGAAGTTTAATTAAATCATAAATCTAGTAGTATTTGCATATTTCAAAAAATGTCTTCACAATTCACTCATTTGAGGTCGAGTTCTTCGTCGTCGTCGCCATCATCGGAATCTGGAGAGTCAGAACCATCCTCCTCCTCTTCATCATTGTTCATCATATCATTGCTGTCTGGAATTGCAGTAGAGGTAGATTTCACCAGAGATGATGATATGGTTGACTTTTGATTGTTGTTGTTTCCAGAGGATTTTAACAGGTCACTGACGACAAGCTCGTTCTCTTCTACATTGTGTACAACAGAGTCACTGTCATCATGGTTGTCAAAAGGTGGAGGAGGAGGGATGTGGTATTCGAGAAGGGGAGGGGCATCTGCAATCGAGGCATTATCATCCGTTGTAGTAATATCCGACTGAGAAGTTCGGGAAGTGGAGGTGCTCCTACTTCGACTGTTCGGGGTTTCCAGGATTTTCTCCGCCAAAATGTAGAACTATAAGACAAATAGTATAAGCATTAAATTATGATTTTAGATGGGTAAAGGTAATTTAATTAAGAAAAACCCGAAAACCTCGTCTACCTCGTCGAATGCAACATCCAAAAACAATTCTTGAATGAAACGTCTCAAAGGAAGTCGCACATTGTAGTGACTGAGGATGGCGGACAGTTCCGTGTACAAGCAAATGTCTTTGAAAGCCTGAGGAAACTTTTGCTTCAATCTAAACGTCCGAACCAAAATAATATGATTATTTCACTTGTTCAATTTAATAAATGCTTTTTTACCAGTGGTGTAAATTCATACCGAAGCAGATTTTGTTCATTGTTTTTTGAGCCCACACCGCAAATCATATTGGAAACATGTTTGAGCACCTCCTTCCTCAACATAGTTTGTTGATCCTCCTTTCCAAGTATCACCACAGAAGCTACTTTATCCTCCTTCTTTATTCCGTCAACTGGAGGATTGTAAGGTGATTGTCCATTAACACCGGGAGCAGCACCAGGTCGAACAGGAGTTAAGATATTGAGTGTTCTTGGAGAGTACTTTTCTGCCGAGTCAGAGCACTCAGATATTACTTCCAAACATTTATTTTTGTTTGGAGAAGTATCTTCATCCCGGGTCGCACTACCACTGTCCATATCGTCAGTTTGAGTGGAGACTCCATCAACCTCTGAATCCTCGGATTTGAGCTTCATGCAGCCCATACAAGTACGAACAGTATGAAAAGTGAAGTTGTGCGCTGCGGTCACCTTCTCCAGACTGGGAATACTCTCGTTACCCAACAGAAGTCTCCCTAAAATGTACATAGAATAGTAAGCTTGGTGAAGTTCTCAGTTATTTGTTCTTAAATTAAATTACTATGAATAAGTAGGTACCCTTCTTTGAACTGCCACGGGCCGTGGATTTTCCAGAGTCGACCATAAAAATGGCGATAAACTCGTTAGGAAGTGCGAGACCCATGAGGCAAGGTCCCCTCGTTTCCGTTTCTGGGCGCAATCGAAACGATGGCGTGGACAAGGATGTCATTGAGGAGTTGACTCGGACCAATTTTGACTCACTAAATAAATCTGACAGGACAAAGTGACGGTCCAAGCTCGCCGTTCGTGGTTCAAACGATCCCGACACACGCACTGTGTATGGATGATTTGGATACAAGTCGGGATCCGAAAGAATTGGCAGGCGGATTTTTGGCTTCCGTAGTTTTATACTGCGGTACATGCTTCGGTGGGCAGGAGAAGTGAAACTGTAGCGAGTTGCTGGTTCCGTTAACGTTAGTCTGCTACCATCTACGAATTTTAAAGATTTTTAGTCATTCCTTACAACTAACTAAGCAATAACTTCATCAATATTACTCCCTCCCATATCTTTAAACAATCCGATTATGATTATTAGTACCTTTCGATGTTGGACTTAATTTGTCTGTCTGACTCTGATCCAAAATGGTCGTTGCAATGGAAGCTGAGCTCGGAATT
>JAHZNF010001798.1:0-22398 GCA_027744215.1 Troglopedetes dispersus
AGTAGTGGCACTGATGACGGTCAAAATCAACGGACTCCATCCTGTGGGAGCAGATCGTATGCGAGTACCAGCAGTTGTAGCAGTGACAATACTAATCAACAGCACCCCTATACTAATGTCGCGCGTACCGAACATACTCTCAATAATGGTAGTAATACTAGCACTAATAAAAATAGCAGCAGTGTTGGTAATCCAGCGTGTACTCAACCGCAACTCAGTATCGCCAGCTCAATCATAAGGAATCTCGATAATACTAGAAGTTCTAATAATAGTAATAATGACAGGCGCTCATGGGACCAACATTGGGATGGCCTACAAATTTCACGATGTCAGAAAGACGGAAATAATAAGGTAGTTACTTTGGACCATGAAAACAATAACAACTATATTAGTAATCACGGCATAGGAAAAGTAGCAGAGCACACTAGTGTCATTAGAGATAGTGGTGAGAAGGGGGAAAGTGAGAATTCGCTTGATAGACATTTACAGTCATATTTGACCTCATTAAAGTACGTGAAACCTGCAGAAGGGGGTTCCGTGGAAGGAGAAAGTGGTGAAAGGGGAAGAATCCCAGTAATTTCACCAGGTCAAGGATCCCAATCATCCATGATCTCTCATCACAAGCAAGTTATTCAGTCAGGTGGTACGAGAGTGACACCACCAAATGGGTCGCCCAGCACTGGCTTGGGAACCGAGCGAGTAATTGCATCTGGAGCCAGGAGAATGCCTCATATTTTCCCTCGTCAACAAGTTTCGCCGTTAGACCAACAACAGTCTCAGTTTCTAGATACGTGGTCGGAGCGAACAATAGCGAGAATCCCGACAAGACCCTATCTACGCAGAAATGTTACGTATGAACAGCCGCCCCAGCTCTCACAACAAAAGCATCCTCAACAGCAGCCCATGTCAATGATGGGAACGGCGGTGGTGGCAACAACACCTTTACATTCACCAGCAGCGAAACGATTCAAGCCTAATAACTATCAAGCAAATCCTTTGATTCATTCTCAGCAAGTCCATAATAGCCCGAATAAGCAGCAGCCTTCGCAACAACACCAGCAGCAACCAGTTTTCATTCCAGGAAGATACCCTAATAATGTAAACAACTCAATGGGAGCTTCTGTTCCATCAAGTGGAACTGCGAACGTGGATCCCCAGCTTCATCACCAGCAACAGGACCATCTTCAACACCATCCTCAGCAGCAGCAGCAGGTACTCAGCATTTCAAGTGGTTCTCGTGGAATGCCTTACGGAAACCAGCAACAGCATCATACACAACTTCAGCAGCCTCACCGAACTACTTTATCTCACGGTGGTCCCACCTTGATTCAGAGGTCCCAACAATCTCCGCTTCACTCTCATTTCCCCAATAATGCCATGACACATCAACCTCCACAGAAGCATTATAACGCTAATCACGCAATCCAGAATCTTTCCCATCATCACCAGCAGCAGCACCACCAAACTCATGATTCTATGTTGAGTCCACCTTCTGCCGCAGTAAGTGCAAAATCCACTCCTCAATCTGTTGACCAAGGCACTTACTACGAAAGGCTTCGCCATTACTGGGAGTACTACCAGCGACAAGAACTGGACTGGACAAAGTTGGCGGAGTACTATCAAAAGTATAATTTCTATCCTTGGGAAATTCTCTCGGCTCGGGATGAGTCATTGCTACATCAATGGAAGCAGCAGCCTGGTCACGGACAATCTCAGCGGGCCCCAGTAATGGCATCATCTGGTCAAGGTTCACACGGTGACCGGGGAATGGACTCGGGAAATATGACGCAGCAGCAACATCAGCAACATCACCTAGCTTTGCGGGCAATGAGCGGGGTACCTTCTACCTCTTCACCTTCCGGTCACAAAGGCACTGCTGCCCTTTATGCACCGGTAAATCAACAAACTATGGCTTTGCAGCAGCATGGAAGAGTTGCCAAAGTGCTGGAGTTTAGTCCACAACAGGGGTCTCATCACCACGTGCTCTCATCTCAGGGGTCAATTGGTCAGAACAAGTACCATCAGGATAATTACCAACAAACTCAACCGATGCATCATCAGATGCAACAACCACGTGGATACCAGCACCAGGTTCAGCATAATACTCAACTGCATCATCATCAGCACCAACATCAGCAGCAGCATCCGGTGCAAATGCAGCAGCAGAATCAAGCAAGATACCATCATCAACAGAGACAACAGCAGCAACTGCACTCTGAGCCATGGCCACAGCAGTATAATCAGCAACCCCAGACGAAAAGGCTGCACCAAGGAGTGCCACCACCGGTTACAAATTATGACCTGCAAAATTCACCACATTACCGAAATGCTTACAATCAACTTGCCGTAGCTGCTGCAGCAGTGGCGTCAGCAGCAGGCACTGCTGCAGTAGCGCAAACGCAGCAACGCCCAAATAATATTACTGATGGCAACATTCCCACTAAGATCCACAATTCGGTGTCTACAACTGTGCCTCCTCCAGCTATGATGACGGCTGGTGATCCAACCCGTGCGCTATCCCCTGAAGAAATATCTTATCCCGTTAATATTCATCGGCACACTTTAGAACTAGCAATCAAAAATAATTTTGGAGGTGCAAGCGCCAATAACACAATAAATAATAATAATGCAAATTATGGGCTAACAAATGGAGACAGAAATATAAATGTGGAGCGAAATATAAATGTGGGTGGAAGAAGACAGGCATCCCCTTCTCCACTTCCGAGGTCACGCAGCCCGCCTCAACCATACAGTCAACAACAGCAAGGTTCACTAACGTGGTCAAGAGTTGTAAATCGAGATGTCAATGTTGGAGGTAACAAAAATGAAGGCGTACTAAATATGACTAAGGAACCCATGAGATCCATTGTGCCAATGTCCGTCTCTTCTTCTAACTTGACACATCAAACTTCTGTAATTCGAAGACTGCAACATTTTCCTACCTCGCCTTCGTCATCATCAAGTAACCCGGGCATTCGGAAAACTCCAATAATTACCAGGACCCCTAATGTCATCACAATTCACAGTAATATTAGCAGCACAGAAGAAATGAATCTCAAACGAGCATTGACGAATAACAACCAAGGCGCTAATCCGAATCATCCTGACAAGCCCTCACTTATACCATTGGTCGCAGGCGAAGAAGAGATTGTGACCACAAATGTGGCACCTACGTCAGTCATAGCTACCATGAACCCGGTCGAAGAGGTTAACCTTGTAGATGACGACAGGAATGGTGATGAAGCTGACTCGGGAAGAAGTGCTTGGAAGTACGACCATGTTGTCCTTCTTGATAGTAAGTACTTTCGGAGACTTATTGTGCTCGTGAAGTTTTAAGTGACCTATAATTTTGTGCAATTTTGATTAGTAGCTGTTTTTACATATGCGAGAAAGCGGAACGGCAAAGGAACCACTTTGTTGTTAATAATAACTTATTTATACTTACTCCTTTTTTCGTTGCATTTTAATGCGTGTAATATGTACGTTTATGAAAAATTAATGCATGAATGTTGTTAATTAATGTTGACCACAGATCTTGAAGATGACGCATGAACCGCTTTGCTCTACTTCTCTTTCTTCTGAAACTTAACAAATTAATCTCTCTTGTCCGGCATCGATAAACACGTACCAAATATTGCTACAATTAAATATATTTTAAAAATTTTGTTTGGTTTAAAACTAACAAAATGCATGCTTTTTCGGCCGAAATATGAAAGCACTGCACGTGGTATTTGCCTGAAATTTTGGATTCCCATCGTTAAATGTGTACTTGTGAAATAACAAAATGTATGTATTCTCAACGTATTATTTCTCATGTGTTCATCATGTACAAAAACTGTGTAAAAGTCCAGGTTCCATTTTTCCAGAATACATGCGTCAAATGCTCGAAGACGAGAGAAAGCAGGGAACACAGTCGGCAGGGAATTTGTTGACAGAATGAAAAAGTGAAAAGAAAGAAAGAGGAGTAGTGCAATAAGTGAGTTGCAGCTGTTTTCAATTTGAACCTTGATTTTGCGATAATTAATACTACTTTAAAATGAATATTTAAAAATTACAACAATTTGCACTTTTATATTATGGAAATTTTTTTTCACTCGTTTAAAGTGCACGTATGCAGCAGTTTTTATTTTTTGATGATCCTGATATAGTGGCATGACTGAGTGAAAGTATATTTTGTTGTTGAACAGAGCGCATCAAAACTTACATGTGCCGGAGATGTTTCCAAACACTCAAAACCGAACAGGAAATCAGGAATCACTTGTTCTGTAAGATGCTTGCAAACCACGTGCAGTGTCACGTGTGTCAGCAACTCATCACATCGGATCAATATCCAGGGCATTTGCAAGTTCATGGAATTCGACCTCCGGAGGGTATGTACCTTGGAAGTGAAATAGAAAAGTAACATTATACTGTCGAGCTTTAATGATGGAACTTTCCGCAGCCTGACATAATCAAGTATTATAACACATTGATACATTAAGTAAGATTGAATAGTTGTTTAGATAAATCCAAGATAAATCGATCGATTTTTAACACAGTATTCGCACATAGTATTACATAAAAAAGCTGTGAGCAGACCTGAGTAAAAATTCGGGTCTGTGGAAAGGAACTAAACAGAAAATTAAGTTGGGAATTCTTATAGTTAGGTAATCAGTGACGAAATAATTTTCTGTAGGTTATCTTACAATATTGTTTCGTTTAATACTTTATTTAAGTGTTAATGTTAATATAATCTTGCATTCTTATTGTTACTTCACCTGCCACGGACACAGGGTTTTGATCTCTACTAATAAAAATGATAACATTTACATTTCTATACTTAAAACTTATTATGGAAAGTCTTGTGATTATTATGTTTATGTAACTCGTTTACATTTACAAATAAGAAATTGAAAAATCTCGTCGACCCAAATGTGATATGTAAAAATAATCTAGTGTATTTCTTGAGGTTCTATTAGTCATATTACAAAATATGTTCACCAGTAATGTGGATATGAATGTGTTGCACAAGGCTTCTATTAATTGAGCCTTGTCAGAATACCAAATGACATCAATAATTATTGGTGAAAATGAGCTCATTTTGTATTTTGTTGAAGGAGCTAAATCGTGCAGATTGACCTACATACATAATATGTATTCAATCAGTTTTTCAAGATTCGTACTTTGACAATCGGGTATCTAATCAATACAATTGCACAGAACTGGGACTGTTTATACAATAAAGTTTTTCAGCACTGTGGTGGGTTTATTATGCCCTGCAAACTTCAGGAGTAATTAATTATACATGGTCATCATGAGTGCTTACAACAAGTAGTTCAGCTTCTACATAAGAAACCATAATATATCGCTGCCAAAAGAATGGGAAGAATTTGCTAGTATAGTTCAGTACAAAGTTTTGCGTAACCTGGTTCGTAAAATTTTCAAACAGTGCTACGAAGAATATTTTGACGAGAATATAACGGTAAACCAACTAATCAAATAATCAATGGAGCAAAACAGATTTAATTACATACATAGGAACAAAATATACACTACAGACATCATTATCTAGACATAACATTTACTCTAGCTAGAGCTGAACAAGTGTGAATACATGAACAAAAAGCCAATTCTTTAACTTGAACAATTTTGTGAAAGGAGAGAAGTTTGTAATTACAGATATTATTTAATGATTGTTACTCATCAAAAAATTTATCAAAACAATAGTACAACACGGATATAATGTAAGCAACAAGCATCATGTTCGTCCAAGGACACCAAATTATTGAAGATAAATTTCTTATTCATTTGAACATTTACTATAATGTTGTGACATTGTTAGGCTTATCATATAATATGTTATTAAATGAGTATACCTATTTTATCGGTGAAAAAAATGACGGTAACCTAAACGGGCTTATATTTACAGCAAATATCTAATGACCAATTTATTGATAAACCGGATGTATGTTGATGCTTTAACCAACTAAGAATAGTGTTCTCTACATAATATGTCATCTTTTAATTAAAGAGATATTACTAGTGTTTTATGTGTGTGGTTACAAAAATAATCATACTGTACAAGAATATTTTCTGCATTTTTCGCAAGTGTCAACTAAATGTTGCTTTCATATACAAAATGTAAAGAAACTTCAAATAAAACAGGATGGCATGTATTGTTATGATGATTCACAGTTTACATTTTATTCAACATTAAATGTTCATCATTATCATTTTATACCAACTACATTATATGAAACATCTCGCTTTGATTATGCTAACTCTAAATTAGGTAAACAAAAACTAAACTTGAGTCCATTCCTAAGTCATTTACATTACAATCATTAAATGCTCACCGTGCCTTTTACAAGCAAAGACTAAGTGATTGGCTCACTAAACTTTTTACTTTAATTTGCTTCTTCAAATAAAAATATACATTGATCAGTCAACAAAAATCACACAAAGGACAAAAAGCACTATACAATACATACATATGATATTAAAATTTCTGTTCTCTTATTCGTTAATTCACGGGACCTTGTCGGTTTTACTGAAGATAACTTCAACATCATCATCACCATCTTCTTCAGGTTCCTCGTTTCGGGTAACTGGCCTTCCTGATGTTACTAGTTCAATATTGCCAATAAAGTCTTGTGGCGGCCCAAACAATGAAATCAGAAAGTGAGTTTGCCTGCAGCAAAAAAGGTACGCTGCAATGGTTAAAGTTGCCAAAGCGCCTACAATTCGCATAACCAAGTAAGCAACCCCACGAGCCTCCAGTTCCGTAGACAATGAAGTTTTACTTGGACCTTTCACAAGGGCTTGTTGTCCGCTGGAATTATTAGCATGCCCCGCGTGTTGCATGATCGTCATTAAAACAGGTGGACAGTCTTGACTAAGATGAACTTTTTGTTGAGCAATTGGGTCTAGCTGATAGAAATTGTAGCACTCCAACCGTTGCAATTCCCAAGCCTTGTTGCAATAATCACTCATGGAAAGGCAAATAACTGGAACAACGAACAGCGGTACGAACCAAAGACCTTCAGGTTCTATTGTGTTCATTCTGTTTTTAAATAAGGAAATTTTTTATATTGAGAGATTTTATATATTTAATGAGAGAATTTTAACAAGCAGATAACCGTTTTACCTGTTCAGAAAACCGACACAGGTTATCACAACCAAAACGGTTTGAAGGGAACTGTACCACTTAAAAAATGCCCAGTTGTCAGAGAGTGGTTTTTCCTGAGTCCACGATATCTAGTGTAGTAAAATCAGAAGTAATGACACATGAGATTGAGACACGAAAAAATTGAGTTGTGGTAATATTTCAACATTCACATATGTATCTTGTGCTTTAAAGCAATAAAAATATCGTTAAGAAATTACCGCCTCCATTGCTTGAAAAAAGAAGCAGCCGAGTAAAATACAACTGGTGAAACATGCCAATTCGTCCAGGATCAATGACAAACTGAGAAATGATATTTTCCTTCTGGTTGACCTCGACACTCCCCAATACGGTGGGCCAAGCTCTATTTTTCCATCTCTGTTGTAAAACGCCTCTAACATGTCATTTCTGGTTGATTCGTGGTCGCTTCCATTTCTCAAAAGGTTTTTCTTTCCCTGATTTCTTAATATTTGAAATCTATTTGAAGACATGGATGATTGTAAAAGTTTCTGCCACCTGGAAGCCCTCACTCCAACTTCATTTGGATTAACCTTTTCAAAGTGTTTCGTCTGAAAGTTAGGATCGTGGTGATGAGACATTATTATAGCCAGTTCACTTTCAACTCCTCCTTTTTCTCCTGCTGATGGTGACGGATTCGATGGGTCTTCTGCCTGCGACGCCACTGATGAAGTTGAGTTAATTTGATAACTATGATCCTGGAAACGAGGATTTGTGAAATCAATTGACACGTCTGGTTGAAAATAGCCATGATTATCGTAAGCGTAAAGTCCAGGGTAATGCTTGACACGAACAACATCGTCTCCAAATGAAGACAATGCTTCCTGCAAGCTTGATTTGGTTCCAAGGGATGCCCTCCGACCCCCATGACTTCGGCCTCCACTTGTTCTGGTACTTGTTCGAGATTTTGATGAGGGTGAATCTGTAGTATTTTGCTGCTCACGTCGGGACTGACGACTGCCAATTTTGTGAGGTGATTGATTGCCTCCACCGCCAGTTTCTCTGGATTTCGACACGGGAGCCATAATTTAAAATTGAAAATGCTTATCTGAGCACACTTTCTTATCACCATTTGCCAGTTACTATACTTGTTTGTTTACGTGCAAACTCTAATTGTGCGGAAATACTGTGACTCTACAAAATAAGCCTACAACTCCTACCACCAATTAATTTGGCAGCACTTCTGCAATTGAGCTTAATGCAATGCCAATAACAAATCAGCTTCCAGCAGAGAAATCTAAAACTTCACGTTGCTAACAACAAAAGCTAGGAGGTGGTATCCAATAACCAACTTTTGGTTATAAAAATATAGGTTATGCATGCATGTTATTATTCGCATATGAACAAGTTCGATCGGACTTGACTCGTTTGGCCCGAGAAAGCTTTCCTACAATTGGGATGAGAGCGTGCTTGGCTCAGTGACGTGACAATAAAAGTGATAAGTATGTGTCCAACCGCATCTTACTTATCCTACACAAATAACTACGACAAGACACCAGAAACATGACATAATGTGTCAGTCTACATTTTCATGGTACAAAAAATTAATTGTATTTTACTGCTGACTTCTCACGTTACCCCTAAATCTTTTTCTTGTATATACAACATTATGTAAGTACAAAATTTCCCTTCACAAAATGCGAAGCGATTTTGATTAGTAGTAGTACAGGTTACATGATGATAAATACCAATTGACCACACCAGTACTAACACTAACTAACTATATATCGGCGATACAGGTCCGAATCGGGTCTCCCGGTACTCGGTGGTACTAAAATAGGCAAGATTTCGTCACTATCAATAATTTCATTATAGTAAACTGGTAACTGACGAGAGGGAATGAGGGAACCATCTATTCAAGGTATTGCAATTGCAATGATGTGTGGTGGTGAGAATGAAAAACCTTGGAGAAATCTGGAATTTGACGGAGCTGAGTGCCCCGCATGTAGTCGCCGCCGCGGACTTGAACAAAAATGTATCGGCTGTCTCATTCTCTCTCTCATCAAGGAAAACCGAAATTGATTGAAAAAGGTACATAATTTGACTTGTCAATTCACTTGTTCGGCAGGATGTATAGTGCAACTTTTTGCTAAATGGGAATTATGTAATTTATAAGACTTCATTCCATTTGTTAGTACAGTAAAAGAGCAGTATTTGAACTTGACATAAACAAGAGCAAACTCGTGACGCATTGTGCGTATGATCAGAATGATGTTATTATAAACTTTTGCTTTTCCAACAAAAAATTATAATGAGAACTCAAACATAAAGCATGACAAAATCAGTTCAATAATTAAAACAAAGGTCCAGTATTTTCCTGCGTAAATGACAACAAAAGCTATTATTAATCCTTCCTTTTTTGTCAACCATTCTCCCGTGAAAGAAAGGACAGGGAAAAGAGCGGAACAGTGAATTTCTGGCGTCGTGAACTTGTACTTCTCTAATCCAACACCAAATAATTGTCATAATATACAAGTCAATTAAAAGTTGAAAATAATTGGCTTTTTTTTAAATTCGTGATTCGTGATTCACAATATATAATTTGGTGGATATTCACCTTATTCAAAACAAGGTGTGGTTGTTTGTTTTAAGTTTTTCTTTCTGGAAATCAGAGATTAATTAATTAACTATTCTCTTCTATATTACCTGAGTCTAAAAGTTTATTTCACGTCGTATGTCATAGATTCTGATTGAAGTGCTTCCTTCATCATTAAACACATTGGTGGTTTATTGATTGATTGAGACTGGCGTTTTCTTCATCGTGGTGCAGGACTGCTGGAGTGCTGTAAATTTCAATTCCCGTCAGCTGTCAGTCCGCGTTTTATTCGGAGGAAGGAATACTGATTTTAGATATATAGACATTAAAGATGGTAGCTTTACCACGTAGGATTATCAAGGTAATAATACGTAGTAGTTTCATGTTGATGTTGTGCAATGTATTTAATTTACTGATTTCTATTACTTACAAATTTAAGAGTCTCAACTTATGCAGCGGAGCTCCCCTCATTTGGGGAGGATGGAGAAAGGCGAGTCCGTTAAGAAGATTTTTAACTATTGAATCTTTGTTTTTTCCTGGCAGGAGACTCAGCGCTTAATGCAAGAACCTGTACCGGGAATTAGTGCGATACCAGATGATAACAATGCCAGATACTTCCATGTGGTTGTGGCAGGTATGCTTATTAATAAGTCTAGTTAATTTGAACCGTGGACAATAAAGTATTACCTTTGAATCTGGATGGGATGAGAGTTGATAGTATTGAGCGATGACCAAAGTAATACATTGTCTGTGGAACTTTCTAAAATTCAACTATTTGAATTTATTTACCTTTACTCAATTTTCTGCGGTTACTTTGTGAAGAAAAAAAAACAAGATCCACACTGTAAAAGTAATGTCAATTTAACTTGTATGCATAGTATATAAACTTTTTCGCCGATTTGAATATTTCATATACATTAAATTATTTGGGGGGTTGACTTTTATAGATAAATGGAGCCCAGCGCTTCAAATCCGAACAGTACTTCTGTCCATCCAGGCTCTACTCAGTGCTCCTAACCCTGATGACCCCCTCGCCAATGATGTTGCAGAACTTTGGAAAATGAATGAGCAAGAAGCTATTCGGAACGCAAAAGAGTGGACAAAAACATACGCTCTAGGAAATTAAGACCCACTCCTCTCTAGATAGCGATAATCTAGATTCTAATAAGGATGTTTCTTTTGCCATTGACATTATCCGCTGTCACCACTACCATATTTTATACTTGTAAAGATAGAAACACCGTCACGAACATCGTTCTTGCAAAGTCATTATTATTATGTATTGTCAAAAATTATTATATATTCTCACTTTGAGAAAACATCAGTTTAAATTCAAAGAGAAGCAGCAGGTTGGCAGGTGCTTTAAAAATACAGTTACGGAAAGGAATGCGTACACAGCATGTCAGCAGATTCAAATCTCCAGGACTCTTTTTTTCAAAATCCTCCGCGTTTAAAAATTACCACCTTGAATCACTCTGTAATATTTTCATGATTGAACTTCCCAATAAAGTCACTTAATTTATTACGATAGTAATGGAAGGGCTTGTAATCATTAATAACTGTGCAATGCCTAAAGTATAAGGTAGTAACAATGTGTGTTTTTTACGAAACACACGCATACATACTTGCCTGGCGAGCAACAGGAAGGGAACTTTACAAATTGACTTCATGATTTGCACGCGTAATAAAATAATATTTTATGTAGTTCCTGTAATGTTTTTAAAATTACTGTACCTCCACCACAAAGTCTAAAGGCATCCACAGCAGCCCTTCAATAGAATGCACAGTATAATCTTAAAATCGAAAAGGAACAACCAAACTACTTATAGTGCCTACAAATCTAATTTTAAAGTTGAATGTCATTATGGAGAACTAAGTACAATATGTTTCAACTAGAGTATCAAGAGCGAAAATTTGTGCAACTTTACCTTACTTTGTTTCATATTACGTCATCATGTCGCTTTCACTTTATAAAAAACATTTAAACATTTAAAATTCATTTTTGCAAGCTTCTATTAGTACACAATAGTAAATACACACATTTACCCAGTAAACTTAGATTAGGATGAAGATGGTGAAAAATATACCGCATACATGATTCGAAATCTCTCTCGGTGTAAGATTTGCGAGTACATATATACATTCGTAATTTGTACTATTTTGCGTTCAATGTATTTTTATTATTATTACAAACATAATTTACAAATAAATACATAATTAAATATACCAACCTAATCAATGATAGCAGAATTAAATACCAAATTATAAATAGTATCCCTTCCGTTACCTGTAGGGTCTTGCATTAGAACTAAATTAATTTTTGTAGTTTAATAAATATTAAGCAACAAGTAAATGTGATTTGCAAAAATAAACGAATAAAGGCTGACTTCGCAAAACTAAAATTTTTAAAAGAATTTTTGGCTCCAATATTTTGTCACGGATTTTTTGATGTGTCATAAAACAATTTTCCTTGCATTTTGGGAATACGTTTGATTATTGCTTTGTATTATGCAAGTTCGGCAAAACGGTGGGGTGTCGAATTCAACGAAACATTATGCCCATAAAATATTTTGCACCAATACAAAATTGGAACCATAACGTCCCTTAGACCATTTAAACTTGGAAAACGCGAGTTATTGACCATCATCGACCGCCAAGTAACTAACTGTTGTATGTAATGGTAATGCAGTTCGTAATTTTTAATTTAATCCCTTGATACCATAATTTGTAATTATGGTTCTATTTTATTGCCAGATTACCTTACCATTTCATAGTATCATCGACATGAAAAATGGTATTCTATCGACTGCTTTTCTTCATTTACTACTACCCTTGCGCATATGAAAATCTTAGTGGTATAAAATAACCAAACTCAACTTCAACATATTATATTTTTTTATCATGAATGAATAAATTACTCCCTATGGAAGGTGGTGAGACTATGAACAAGAAGAAGAATATTATGCAAATTATTTTCGGGAACACAAATTAGTCCTCATGTACATACTTTGTCCTCTTTCTTTACTGTACTGAACAACCTAGCCCATAAAATGCAGCCCACCAAAATTTGTTTATGCTGAACGGTGTTACTTACACGAAAGGTAAGCGAGATAGTGAGAATCTTTATGTGTTATTACAGTTAAATTATGAGTTGTGATTTTAAATTTTGCATGGACAATGGACATTGGACATAATGCACTAGAATGTAAGTTGTGTGATACGGATTCTGTGATGAAAGTGAATTGTGAAACTGGGTGAGCAATATTTCCTGGCTCTTCTCGTCTTCTCGTTTTTACCAAAAAAAGCCAAAGTCAGTTCAAATTCAAATGCTTACCGAACAACCCAACAAGGACTTTTTTTTAGGAAAACAAAATTAACAGTATAGTGTATTAGAATTAATTAGGAGTACCTTGATAGGATATCGTTGTTAGTCAAAACGTTTTCCTAGGTTGGATTGCATTATTGAAGTGACGTTTTTCGGTTTTTCTTCGGAAAATTTACATGTAATTGCATTGCGATTGTAAGTCTATTTATTATATTCAATAGAGTTATCAGTTATCATTTTTAGTATCAACATCAACATACCATTTCACTTGATATTTTTTTTTGTATAAATTCTAGATTTGAATAATTATGAAGAAAAAAATTTGTTTTGGTTTTAGTTTATGGCAGCCAGCAGACCAGATTAGATAGAAACTAATATGAACTAGACTTAGGATTGGATAGTTGAGGTTTAGTATTCAATTGGCTATTCTAATATTAAACGAAGGTAACTCCCGAATTACCACATATGCAAGGTCGAAAGGGCTTCCGGGCAAAATTAAGAGACATTGGATTTTTAGGAAGTTGTTGGCGGTAAACGTTACGATCTGGTGGTCAAAAATACCAAAGGGTCCCCTCTTTGCTCTTGACCACCAGATCCATATATGCTGACTACTGGTTAGTTGGCATTAAGATCTAGTGTGGTCAAAAATACCCAACCTAACCTACCATAAGAAGGTTATCCCAAAGCAGATTGGTGAGTTCGTGGAAACCAAGCCTAACCTAACCTACCATAAGAATGTTATCCCAAAGGGGACCCCCTTTGGTTGGTACTTTTTACCCTTGACCACCAGATCATCATGTCCACCGTTGTTGGCGGCTGCGAGTGGAGGTGTAAACTAATTAAACCACTGATTGATAATATTTTATAATAGTATAGTATAACTTATAGAATAATCGTTTTCCATCAAACCAGTCTCAAAGTCAAACAACAAAAGAGTAATTAAGGTAATAATATTTTTTGGTGAAAATCATGCTAAAACCCCTAGGAAAGATTTGAGTGTTAATAGCATCTCCTCTGGCTCAGCTTCCAGTTTGCATTGGAGTATTAGTAGTAGTAAGCAGTATAAAATCGGGGACCTTTTCAAATCCATGCGGGTCTCTCAAATGGTAGAATGCTAATTCGTATGATGCTAGGGCTATGTTATAAGCAAATCTTAACGGACGGACAAGCATTTTGCAACTTAGATATTAATATTAACCAAACCATCTACGGGGCTACGGGTTAACATACATAATATAAAACTCGAAACTGGGAGTGGGAGAGGCTAAGTCATATAAGACATGACAAGACTTGCTTAGAGGTTAACACGTTAGGAGTTGGTATGTATGATTTATATTGAAAAGGATATTACTGATTACTGCAACCGTATTTAAATAATACCTAATTTAAATAAAGATAACAAGTTTCTCAACATCCATAAATAACATAAGTATCAAGTCATATAAGTTGTGTTTTTATTGTATGCATGCTGTTTGATTGTCAACAACAATAACAATTCAGATTCACTTCGTGAATTATTAGTAAAGCTTAGGAAGCTAGTGCAGGGACAGGAACTGGCTGTCTGAAACAAGAAGCAAAAAAGAACTACTAAGAAGAGCCGTTTTTTGTTGAACTTTGAACTATTACAGGAAAGCATATAAAGTAGGAGATAAAGCAAGATGACCAATCCTGGCTGTGAAGTCACTTCCGGAACTCTGGGATCGAAATTAGGACTGGGACGTGGAAGGGGAAGAGGTAGAGGCCGGGGATTTAGCAAATCCCAGACTCTCGGAACGGAAGAAGTCCCGGAAAAAATTCTACCGGTTGCAGAAGATTCTGTGGATGCAGCTCCGCAACGTATTAAGGTGCCCTTCGCGGACCGTTATAATGAGGATAGGGTTGATGTGAATTTCGGTAAGCAAATTTTAGGCAAGTGTCACCCAACAGTTCAAGTCTGTTTTATGACAAGTTATTCGTTTTGTTTATACATTGAATAAGGATTTCTTGAACATTGAATTTATTATGTTAGTAGGAGTACAGCTTGAGGATGCTGCAAGTTTAAAGGCAGCAACCAATAAGTCTGGAACGCAGCTTTCAGGTGGGACTGTTGGAAGCACAATAATTCGTGCTGACGGGGTCTCCAAATCTGTCATAATCTTACACGTTGATGCAGAAAGCAAGGATATCTACGTTCTTTTTGAAGATGAATTGGATGAGGTAAGTTTGTTTTTTGTACACTTTTAATTTTCCCACAGAAATCGTCGTTGCTCAGGACTGACAACTTCACCATACGCCTTTAATATGTTAAGGATTTAAGGATTGCCTTTCATTCAATAACAAATAACGTTTACTTTGAATCTTCGTAGACTGTTAAGGCACAGTTTAAGGCCTCAGTACAAAATGTACGAAGTCAAGCTGCTTACGCTGACCTATGTATTCCTGTGGGAAATGTGCAGGGAGAGATACTGGTCATCAAGGACGTGGGGGACAGTAACGGCCAACTGGGTCAACCCCGAAAATGTAATGGTTCCGTTGGAATTAATTGGGACAAAAATTTGTATTCTGGAACTCCTAACCAGAAAGTGGTGATTATGAAAAATGACCAGACTTACCAGAAAATAACAAAATCTGGGAAACTCTTTTTTCAGGTAATAAAGTTGCTTACCTACTTTACTAATTCTAAGTGTGCGTATAAAAGTACATAATAGCCTTGGATTTAAATGGCAGGCATTTTAAATTTCATAGATGGCTCAGGTTCTGCCGATCGGTTAAAAGCTTTTACCAGCTATTAACGTGAGGTTCTCATCCCCAATTTTAATTTTTGTTCCGCAGGCGGTGAAATGCAACATTATGTTGGATATGACAAAGGAATTTGAAGCATGGAAGCAAGAAAATAGCTTCATTTTACTGGACGATAAATTGGTGGAGAAGAGTTTACTTTCTGCGTTAGACTTATGTTCTGGTCTGTCTGGTACTCGTTGCCACAATTAGAGGAACAGTCCAACAACTTGTAATCCTTGGAATTGATCTGTGCCAGCAAACAGCCATTGTAATGGAAAATTTTGTTAAATCCCTAGTGTTTTTTACAATTCCGCGCCTGCCTCCGGTAATAAAATCGTTTATCCATTTATCTAATTAGCCTGATACTACTACAACCTCGTCTGCGCTTCGCGTTATTCATTCCAACTATTTTCTAGGTTTCACAAAGGACAGTGGGAGTGATAACCAATATAAGGGCTAACTGGCTATTTGATATTGTATTTTGTGGCGAGAATCAAGTGTGGAGAGGACTTCGAAAGGCTCTACACGACGTTCTTAATTGCACCCAACTGGCGGGTCCATGTTGCAAAGTCAAGACAAAAGAACATAATGAATTGATCAAAAGTGAAAGTTGCACTTACACTGACTTTCTTGCACCTTTCAACAACGACTGGTCAGAGCTACATAGAGTTAAAGTTTTAGGAATGGAGTTTGGTATGGTAAGTTGTTCACCGCATGAATTGAGTCGTATTTTCTACTAACTTCTGTTTCATTCTAAGAAGTTAAGCAAAATCAAAGCGTGGAATATTATAAAATTTTCGCAATGAAATGTTTTACTGAACTGACTAGAACGTCAGGGTGGTTTATGTGGATACTGGAAAGCAAGCGGTCATTCCACTGAAGCATTTGGCAATACCATGGAGCAGTGAAGCAGTTCCGGAACTATTAGCATGGATTCCTCCACAGGTAGTACTAAAATTATGCTGCACTGAATGTAAATTGATAACAACAAACGTTACTTTTTCTTTAACTTTAAATCAGCTCACCCAGTGGATGTTTTAATAATATTCTATCACAGGCTGTTACGCTCAGACTAGGTGTGAAAACCTCTGAAATTAATGTTTGCTTGCTGAATGCTGAACTGCAGGGAAGACCATGCCTCGTTACGGTAAGAGTACAAGGTCTATCCATGACAGCGTAATACCTGGAAAGTACGAGATAAATGAGTTTTTGGTGACTTGGTGGTAAGTGTTTGTTTAATTTTTTCAGATTGCCGCGAATTCGACTTCATCCTTTCCTGTTGTCGAAGTGTGCATTTTGAATGCAAGCAAAGACAAGATCCTATCTGTGAGTAATGGAACAGTAATGTCTCAAGGACCGTCACCTGACCTAAAATTACTTCGAGACCTGGAGAGGCAGTTAGCTATGGACGTGGTGGCAAACATGAGTAAGGGCGATTTAAAACTGCAAGTATGAATTGAAACAGTGGTCCATTCCCATTGGATGGGTTGGCTCGCACACCAGATAATTAAATAATGTGCAATGTTAACCTAAGTTATTCTTATTCAGGTTCCGCTGGCAAGGAGGAGTCAAGTCCATTTGTGCAATTATGTGATTGTGAAGAGTGTGCCGTAACGGACTATGATTGAGCAGAGTCAGTCAGTGTATTGTAGCTTTTGTTATGTCATGACTTGGATCATACGTTGATTCGAAGACCAATCACACCGGTGGTACATTTTGGTTAGCCAGAACTCCTGCATCCGTTTATCTTGTGCTAACTGACGTTTTCTTTGTTTCCAAATTCTTGTTTTTGTTTCTTGTTAAGATATTGTGTGTATCTTGCTTATTATATCATGTAGAAATTAATTCGAAATTCAGTCTACTAGTCCGAGCCCCAGTCAGATTGTCTCGAAGAGCGATTTCTTTCCTTGCCTTGTTGGTGATTTAAAATTAATTTCAGCGAAAAGTGTATATAAATGTTAAACACGAGCGTAAAGTGTGGTTATGTTATATCAGGTATTAATAAAAAATAACCAAGAGCTTTCTCAAATGTTGAAGTTTATCTAATTTATTTGCACAGTAGTCTGAAGTTGTTGACACACATGTGCCTACTTACATGTTGGCTTAAAAAGAAAGTAAAACAAGACACAAGACGAGTCATGCACAATAAGAATTAAAATTCACAGTATTTAAAGCATTATTTGATAAACTATAGGTATACATACATGTTAAAATTTATGCTTAGTGTAAATGTTTGTTTTTAAAAAAGTTTGTGTGCAAGCCAGCTAAGTGGCTACTGTCACACGCTCCGAAACCTATTGCTGCCACTGACTATGATACATTCGCAAATGTCGATTGACCTCTGCAGGTGTGGCGTACACCTTGTCTGGGCAATATGGGCAAGCATGTTTCTTTTCAGCATGATTACGCACCATGTGCACGGTCATGTTATCCTTTCGAGTGAAATCTTTGAAACAAATCGGACAGACATAAGGTCTCTCCGCAGTATGAACGACCTCATGCCTTTTCAGCTGACTTTGTTTCAGAAACCGACGACCGCACTGGCACTGGAAGGCTGGCGGAGTTGGTGAATGATTCAAAAGGTAGTGTTCCTTTAGTGACTGCTTGTGTTTAAACACTTTTGCACTGGGACAAAATGCGCACTGGAAGTACTGAATTCCAGTGTCTTGTGCAGTTATGACAGACCCAAACGTGACATTGCCGTCAGTCTGTAATTCTTCCGTTTGGTAGTTTCCACCTTCGGTTGTTCCACCAGTGATCTCCAGTCCATCTTCCACCATATTATAACTGTAGCCATCTTCGTCGTACATTTCTAATGAGCAATTGTATATACGTATTATTTTGCTTTTGCTATTATGTGTAGTTCTGTACTCTTCAAGTCGTATGGAGGGAGGGAAACTTACCATCGCCATCGCCATTGTTCACGTCCCCATACATTTCGTCCTGTTGAAAACTGTATCCCTCCTGCTGCCCTTGATCATCTAAACAATCGATCAATGAAAACATTTTATGAGATTAATAAAAAGGTTACACAATTAGCAACACGGTAATATATTTTTGTAAAATTAATAATTCTTTCCAACCGTCTGAATTTATAACAATGCATTCAGTTCCTTCTGGCAGATGCATACCGTTAGAATTGTCGAGAGACTCTGCTTCATCATCATATCCAAAAGCCACCGTATGACCCCGTTTTAGTACATTTCTTGTGTCACTGTGAGTATCTGTGATTACATATACAACCAACAGAAGATTAGAAGACTACCGGAAATGGGTGTTTTTGAACGACGAATTTATTTACGTAATTAAAAAGTCTTCGTCGCTTTGCACAGGACATACTTTTTTTCGAAGTGGATGTACTGCCTTGCTCTTCATCCGAGAAGACGGTTTCTGGTTGAATCAACTGCACATCCTCATCATTTCCATCGTAATAAAAGTCTTGATCTCCATTTGTCTCTTCATCGACAACGGAGGACGCATGCTTGCCATTACTAACAGTCGAGACAACCCTCGCATGTTCCGCTTTGCTGGTGTTCACCTTGATTCCTCCTTTGGCGGCGGTATCCACAACAGCAATTCCAGAGGGTCGATGGAGGAGGGGTGGCGGGGGAGGACGTCGACTTGTTGCCGTCGTCCCGTTAGTATTATTTTTCGTTACATTCGAAACAACTTTGTTTGCTCCGGATGAGTTGGTGACAACGGAAGAAGAGTGCTGTGCCTTGTTGAGATGTGGAAGTGATTTCCCATTCCCTTTTGTCAACGATAACTGCGTTTCCTTACAGAATTCCAGGAAACTGGATCCTACGCAAAAAACGAAAGAAAAAAGCAAAGAAACCAGGTTTATATAGTTGCACTTGCAAAGTACAAAAGGTAAGGTTAAAAAACGAAAAAAGGATTTTTTTTTTCACTCTTTCTTGTAACTCACCAAACGTTTTTGTAAGGAACCGTTGCAAGATGTCCACCTGGATTTGCAGTTTGCGAAAATCCTCGGGAGATATACTAGTATCCATTATTATTATTATATTACGTGATCTTGTGGGGAACCCTTTTTGGTTATCTTTTGACTTGATGAATAACAATAATGACCTTTTGAATAAGTTCCAGTTTATGACTTAAAGGATGACAAAGGCTTTCCAGTCACCAGGAGGTTTGGACTAGGACTATTTTGTTTTTGATGACTGTTCCATTCTGTGCATGTATAGTGATGATAATAATAATATGGCAATGATGGTAATCCAAGGTTCTTGCAGAGTTTCATTTCCTTTTCCCGTCGCTCTGCTTCTGTGCTTTGCTCGTTCAGTGGCCTGTTTTTTTCCGTTCCTTCTGCGTTGGTTGGCATTCGGCACGGCATGCCTTGTTCTTGTTGCTGGTGGTGGGTTGAAGAAAAAACGCCTTATTTTCTGCCATTTTATTCCTGCTGCTTCGGTTGTACATGGGCAAGCATTCCTCTCTCGTTATTATTATTGTACAGTGAAACAGGAACACTGCTGCTTTCCACAAATCGAACCCACTGCATAAGCATAGCATCTTCGCGAGGAGAGGCAAGCAGCTCAGCAGCAGCAGAAGAAGATATCCATCCTCCTGTCGTTGTTGGAAAAAAGAGTTGCATTCTGTGAATTGAAGGAATGGAGGAGGAAATACGAGGGGAGCCTGCAGCAGGCTACGATATTACAATATCACGTCGGTCCGTCGGTGCTCGCTCGTCGTGGAGCACAGAGGAAAAGAGAAGAGAGACAAGGCAACGTGAAAAAGGAGCAGGAGCGAGCAGAAACTTTGGCACGGCTCTATAGAAGAGGGGAACCGCTATAAGGCAGAAGATAACTCTTGTAAACTGCACCAAAACGGATTATAAAAAGTGGTGATATAACACACGGCCTGCAGCAGCAAGACCAGGCCCGGCCAGAGCAGCAGGCTTTGTGGAGAGTGTGAATATGCTTTGTGTGCTTGCGTAATATAGTGATATCGGCTTTAAAAAACTCCTTTTCATACGGAACACATTTGTGCTACATGGTTGGAGGTTCCTTTAATTCCATCTTCCATCCATCCTTCCTCTTCTCCCTTTCTGCTCGCTCTCAGCTCTGAACATTTTTTTTCTGCTCTCAGCAGCAGTCGGAAGATTGCTCTTGTACCATTCTCATCTCATAGTTCTGCTCCTATTCCTGAATCAGGTCCTATGCTCTCTGCTTCTGCATCTCTGGCTGCTTTTTTTCTTTCATCTCTCTTTTTCGTCTTTCTCGATGCTGCTGCTGGCTGCAGTCCCAGTGTTGACTCCTTATAATATATATCTGGTACGCGTGTATATGATGGAATATGGAATTTTGGTGATGTAATATATTCCTGTGAAGTATCCTTTATATGCCTGGCTGTCAAAGACTGTGCCTGGTCATATTATAATGGATTCCTTATCCTGTCATTCCACTGCGGTGTGCTCCTGCTCTGACTAGATCTGTCTCAAATTCTCTCTTCCCTCGAGGTTCACTTGGCTTTTATCAATATTTTCGTGTAGCGGGTTCAACTGAGAGTTTACCACTCACCGCGATCATCCTCATCTTGTGCGATATTTATACAAGTGCTCCCCTTCATGTGTATGCTTATGTAGTATGTGTATTTACAAACTTTTAGAGATGGGCTTCCAATGACCACACTTTTATACATCATTTCCTCTTCTTTCCTCACCTCTTTATTCACAAGCCCCTCAATTTCTTTTCGTTGTGTCCAAGGAGAGCTCTCCTAGGAAAATCTCATCCGAGTTCAGACCTGTTGGCAAACTTAAGCTTGTACCTGTACGAAGATGCTCGCTCCATATCTGTATACGTTGTTACGCGGCGTAATTAGTAGAATAGGTATGCCTTATCATTTGTACATGATAAACATCATTATCGGTTGCAAGGTATTTGGTTTCTGTTTGCAGAAAAGAAGAAGAGTAAATAATATTATCCAGTCGAGGTCTAACTTCTGGAAATCGTTTGCAGCCAATATGCTTCATTTTGTTGCACTTCCAACCTATTAGTTACCTGTTATATTGAACGGCGGACCAGACACAACATTTAAGAAAACCACAGATTTAAATAAGTAGTAAGACTGCTGGCTTTTCCTAGGTCTTTCGGACGATTTGGAATCTGATGCACATGTCCAGAAATGAACTTAAGCTTAGATGGTCCGCTATCAAGTTTAATTTAGCTGACAGAGATCACATCACCCATCAAATTTTTGGATACGGAAACTCGGTGAAGAAAATGAAAGTGACATATTATTACAATGTTTTGTACGCTTCAAATAACACACACGGTTAGTTACAAAAATTGTCGATTCGATTTTATTCATTCATAACGATTCATAAGTTCATCAATCAGATTGTACATTACGCATTGCACGAAACGTTGCAGTTGCACCATCGAGATTTTATGCTTATATATAATATGATACACCGAATAAATGTATCAAAATATTTAGCTACAGGTAGAAGACTAAAAATACATAAAAAATATTTTTAGAACCGAGCAAGATAACATAGGTACTCAAAATAAAACGCTGATCTCATCTTCATTTCTCGTCAAACTTAACATCTGAATCTAAGGGAGATGCGTCACCGTCACCGTGCATTTTTAGCATATG
>JAHZNF010001799.1:0-10412 GCA_027744215.1 Troglopedetes dispersus
GTTAAAGAAAACTTGCCATTGACTAGTAAATATTTATCGTATGCTAGGCAACTGCTGTTTGCATGTGCCCCTTTTTTATTGTTGTTGTGCGATTCTGCAAAAATCCACCTGATTTGGACTCTTCACCTTGTCAATTTATTTCTATTGTGTTAACTACCTAAATTAAAAATAGCAGAAAGATAAGCTAATGGTGAGTATACATGCGGGGTGAACCTGAGATAATATTTTTTTTAAAGTGAGGGTTTCCCATTATTATTCCTCCACTCTTCCTTTCCGTTCACTGTTCATGGATGCCTTTTATTTTATGGTGGCATAAATCAGTCGGTATACTTTGTTGACACAAGATAAGGCGATCGAAACGGTTATAAATGTTATTTCTGAGAAAACGGCAACAGGGACATTTTGCTTGTCACGGAGGACCTCAACTAACTCTAATAAATTCTCTTCAAGAAAAAAAAATAATAAAGAAGACAGACCAACAGATGATCAAAGATACGTGTAAAATTGACTGTGTAAATATTGTGATTTGATTGATGCATTAATAAAAACGATGGGATAATGGGATTGAGAATCAGATAAGAAAAAAAAAGAAATACATGAATGGAGCACAATCGACACAATAAAATACACCTTTAAATACTGCGTGTGGAGGTTGGCACAGTTTAGCTCACTTTTATTTTACTACGAATTTTTTAAATCAGGTGGTGACAACAGAAAAAAAGGGCTCGTTTCGACAGGCTTCTGCTTTTGCCAGACAGACTGATTACTCCACTACACAACAATGCTGACTCGCTCCTCAAAAATCCAATTCTAATTTCGAATTAATTGATCTCTCTCGGGCGTACCTTCGCTTTCGAAGCGTCACATTTTCGTTTTTATTTTTTCATCTTGTCTTTCAGTTACTACAGTTTTTAATCTATTCACTCAATATTTATTTATACATAAATAAATGGTAGACACAATTCGTTGTTACACATGTACATCTATGATGAATGCGGTATTCTTCAAAAGTTGTACATTTTTGTTTCTTCTCGAGTTCACTCATTCATGCATTAATTTTTGCTCCAACGAAAGAAAAAAAGCAGGTTGGTAGTGTGCGTGGGTCGAAATATATGAAAAATAGAAAAAGGTAATGCAATTATTGCAAAGATGACAATTTCAACAATATTTCAATGGATGTAGATCCCTATCCTAATATTGCCGTCATCGCAACGCGAATTTTTTTTTCTTCTCCAATCTTACATAACGTACAAATTGGGCACACACATCCACAACAACCATGACGCTTTTATAAGAAGTAATAAAAGGGTCAGCGTGAGGAGTGATTTTTTTTGAAACAGCACTCAAAGTACAAAAATGTCGAGATAGGCAAGAATCATGCTGTATTGTTCCAAAAGGTCCAGTTATTATGACAATTTTTAGTTGAAAAAAAAAAAAAACATGAGCATGAAGAAACCTGCTAGCCTTTTCAACCAAAATAATAACAATAATTGATCCTTGTTTATTGATACCTCTGTAAAATGTTTTGCGTATATGGGCTGGTTGCTCTTGTCTCGTGGTGAATTGCATTAATATTTGTGTTGTATAGTTTCTCCTCTCGTGTCAGTGTTGCTGAAAACGCTCTCCTGCTCTATATATGGAGTGGCATTGCGGGCGGACAAAAAAAAAATATATAAAATAGTGAAGTCTTGGATATGCGCCCACAATTCACTCAAACTTATTAAATAGAGTTGTTTCGTTTTCTTCTCTCTCTTCTTTTGTGTACACTAAAAATTATCAAAGTAATGAGCAATTAGATCAGCTGCTATATAAACCACATATTGGGTTGTCAAACCTTGTGTCATAATAAACACGCAGGGTTCGAGCGAGCGAGCATGTTATTTCATATATTTTTTTCGTTGTTGCTCCATTGTTCCCCATTGTTGTAATGAAAGGAAAAAGGAACAACAAGGATAGTAGCATACCTAAACAGACACGAAGATTAGATCACATTATCTTTCCCATAAAAAATACTATAAGTACTTCTTCATTCACTGGTGGTAGGCAGCCCAGGAGGAGATAAGCAGCAAAAACCAGATAAGATTATAACAACCTGGCACACATGCCAAACAATCGAGCATGCAATGAAGCAACACGTTTCGGAATCAACAAGATACACACACTACAACGACATTGATGATATTTTAGCATGTATGAATATGAACATGTAATTTTCAAGCTACTAAAGTGCAACGACGAAATAAAAACAGGGAAAATTACTGGGGCGAAATGTCAAGAAAATGGAAAAATTGGGAAGAAGGCAGATGACGTGTTAAGGATATTTTATTGGAAAGTGGTTTGATCTTCGTAGTTTTCAAAACATCTGCAAAAGTAGTAGTTGGCTTTCCTACAATTAAAGTACATATTATTTCACTGGATCATCAAGATTTGAGGGTGAAACTTTAGAGCTTCTGAAAAAATAGGAAACTTATTTCAGCTAGATTTTGGTGAAATAAAGTCAACAACCGACTACAACAAATATTTAAATCGCACTCCATAAAAAAAGTGCACAGGAGAGTAACGTCTTTTTTTGCAGCAAAAGTGATTTGTGTGATTTTCACGTGCCAATTTGAAGTTGTAATTATTCTGTAAGTGTCTGATTCTACTAAGATGAGCCATAAATTTTTCCATAGTAATCCCGGTCGCGATATTCCTTTACGGTTAATTTATTGCACACTCAAAATGTAAAATCACACTTTTCAATCTCTTGCTGCTCTGCACACATACATACATACTCAAGTGTAAGTAAGCTGCTCCGAGCAAGAAAAAAAGGAAACAAATCATCATTTCATCTTCATTACGATTATAATAATATTATCATTATTGTCAATAACAACAAGCTGATGTTAATGCCAATGGGCTGGTGGTGAACAGGGTAAAAATTATGATTCAGGATGTGATTAGCAAACAAGTCAAATCAAAATCGTAAAAAAAAATTGTGACGCATTTGTCAAGAACGAGATAAGTGCAAACTTGTAAAACGGTGTGCACACTTTTACCAAAAAAAAAGCAATAATGTAGATCTAAGGTGAATAATGCAGCAGGAGATACGAGCAATCTTTCCTGATTTCAAACCAGCTCCCTAGCCTAACAACAACTACTACTTACCACATTTTTTTCTTGATATGATATGCGCCGCCGATACTAACTCGATTTTCTTGTGTTCACAGTTCACCTTCTCGTATTCATTCCTCTTTTCTAAGTCAGATGACAGGGCACAGGCATAACTAACACTTTATCAGTGTCATATCAGAGAAATTTTTTGATGTCATAAATCCTGAAATGATGATGCTCTTTAGTTAAGTAGAGTTGATGAGTGTGGCTCTACACGCATGTTCACACACTTTTCAATTAATTTTGCTCGCCCTGCATATAGAATATAGATATATTTTTTTGAGAAACTTATGGTAATAGAATGCCATGCCTTCCGTTGTGTGCAGGGATGGACGCCAGACTCGTCACGTGAGAGAGAGATTATATTGATGAAAAGAGACACTGACAGTTGCCACGGCTCCATTACGAATCCGCAGAGAACGACATGTGACATGTGCAAATCGAATCAGAAGATAGATTGGTGAGAGATTCAAATCATTTTTCACTTTCAATCTGTAATTTTCTTCTTTTTTTTCTTGCAGGAGTAGTGCAATACAGTTTTCTAGAGTTGACAGCAGCAGGAAAGTACTTCATTTTTAGAGGCCATTTCAATTTTTATATATTTTTTGCTCAAAAGAACTAAACTACATTCCACTATGGTAATTTTACAAAAGTTATTGTGGAAATTAGAGATAAGCGTGTTGTGCGCGAGTGTGGAGATCACAGAAACGGAGAAAGTAGAGAGACATGTGCAAATCGAATCAGAAGATAGATTGGTGAGAGATTCAAATCATTTTTCACTTTCAATCTGTAATTTTCTTCTTTTTTTCTTGCAGGAGTAGTGCAATACAGTTTTCTAGAGTTGACAGCAGCAGGAAGGTACTTCATTTTTAGAGGCCATTTCAATTTTTATATATTTTTTTGCTCAAAAGAACTAAACTACATTCCACTATGGTAATTTTACAAAAGTTATTGTGGAAATTAGAGATAAGCGTGTTGTGCGCGAGTGTGTGGAGATCACAGAAACGGAGAAAGTAGAGTTGTTGTTGGCTGAGGAATGCTGTTGCAATGTCATCAATCCTTTTTGCTTGCACCAAATTCGAAGCATAATGCGCTATTTTTATTCTCAGGTGTGTGCTGTTGTAAACAATAGCATTTGTCAGTCGTTATGCACAAATCTTGGCTCTTTAACATTCTTCTCGATTGATTTCGTCGGGTACCATGGCGCCGATATTGGTAATAAATTAAGGGACGCCGAACATTAAACATTTAAATGGTATGGTTCCTACCAACCTTTACCTGATCATCATCATCATCACAATATTTATATGAAAGCCGGAGCACTTGTGCACACGCGTTCGGAGACGCCTCGAAAATTGAATTCGAAAAGAGATCGACAATGTTAATGTCAAAACAATCCCAAACATGCATTTAATTTTACTTCTTGTTTACAGCAAAATCCACACAATTTGAATCATTAACAACGGTTGTGAAAATTTTTTTTGTTTAGCATTATTAAACCTGACATGCATGCAGCTCCAAAACTTGATTCACACGCAGACATATGTTTTTTTAGAATTCTCACTCAAATTGTTTCAAACTAGATTGGTTGCTCTACCAAAATCAAATGTGTGAATAACTTTTATTTGGAATGATCCTTCTGTCGAGTGTTCGAATGCTCACAGATTTGACGTTCGTGGAGTAAAGAAAATCTTGTTACAAGTAAAGTATCAAGTATCCCCTACTTCTATAAAGATTATTTTGAGAAACTAGGGCATCGGGCATTTTAACAAGGAGCCTTGTGTCACGAGAAATGTCATCCACATTTTTATCATTATTGTCATCATTCTCATCACTATCAACAAACTCAACCTATAACTCACGATTTCAAAATCTTTTTTGTTCACCTCCGCGATGTTATGCACTCCATTTGAAGAAATTACGAAACGCGAGCAAATGCTAGAGAACAAGAAAAGATAAGTGATAATTTCATGAGTGTGTAGACGCGCTACAATTGCAAATTATTATTTTTTATGTGTGCCAGGAGTGCTCATCATGATGGTTCTTGTTCTGCCCACACAGATATATATTTTTTTATGTGTGCACGTACGTAACTAAGGCTAATAATTTCTACCTTAAATATTTCGTGAGCTCTCTGCAGTAAAATTATTTATTGAAATGGTCGTTAATTAAGTGGATAACGAAATCAATTAAAAGCGACTCTGTGTCTGCACCTGTGTTACTCTCAAACAAAAAAGGGATTTTTAGCCAAATTTATGGAATGTAAATTAAATAAAAAAAACTGAGAGACAAAAGTTCGTGCAGTAGAGTAAATTGAAATGAAATTGATGAGATTGTGCAAGCCCAATTTCTGGTCCGGTTGACAAGCGAGGCTGCCACAAGACGACTACATATATATAGATATTACTATGCACTGTTTTTAATTTCTGCTTGCCTCCTCTTTTTCCAAACTTCTTCTTATTACGGATCTCTAATCGTGAGCGTGCGTCGTGTGGCGGTTCATTATTGCCACCTGAGAAAAAAAAATTCTGAAGGAAGGATCAAATTTATGAAAACGAGAGGAGAGAAGTGTGCGCGTACAGGAAAAAAAGAGAAGAGGAGTTAAAATATTTGCCGACTCGTAACAAGTGTTACATAAAGATAAACTTAATATGGTTTCACTCTCAGCAGGCTTATTGCTCTTATCATTTTTTACTTATTATTGTTTCCTTTCGCAGTGAGAACGTCGTTAAACAACGAGCCAAACATATTATCTTTGGCGTTGTGTACGGAATTCAAATTTGAAAAAAAAACTTAGAAAAAAGCTTTTTCTTATTTTTTAGCCGTTTTTTTTCTTGAGTGAGTGAGTGTAGTCTTTTGTGAAAGATTAGATGTCTGAGGAATCCCACCTTGCTGCGTATATATATTACTAACTACTACTACCATGCGGTGCATATTTCCCTTTTCTATTGTCTGTGGAAATCCATAAAATGAGTACAAAAGTTTCTTGAGTCAGTTTTTTGTATTTCAAAAATATGAGGCGTTTCTCTCTACGTCAGTTATCGCACAGTCATCGTCAACATTTGCTTGGAATGGTAATCCCTCCCGTCTTCAATTTTATTAGAGGTCTTTAAGCTTCACTTCCGTCTTTGGTAATCAAATGAGTACGTACGTCCCTGGTGCTTTGTAGTAAGTTAATTCTGTAAAACAGATAATTTGTATTTTCACTTATCCTCACATTTTTACAACAAAAAAAATGCGCCTTGAAGGTGTCACCAAGTAATGTCTCTATTCCGCATAAAAAAATTTAATACTAGGTTAATCCATTCATTTTTTTATAAAGTCACTTCAGGGTTATCATTTAAAAACGATTTCGATACTTCTTACAAAACAGCCTATTGTCACGTTCATATTTGTACTGTCCCTTTCAACCATGAAAAAAATGCCGACAACATTTTGGCTTGAACAGATTAAAACAATTTAAACGGAACTACACAGTTCTACATACATTTTTTTGTTTTAGATAAGCTGTATTTATATTAATGGGGTTCTATTATAGGTGGTGTGAGATTCGGCTACTGAATTGTTCCTCCTTTACTATTTTCCATTCTAAATGCTTCTTATATAATAATAGTTCTGTACAGAATATTCGTTATCAGTTTGTACATCAAGCTTTGAATGAGCAGCCGCCTTCATCAGAGTTGGTCCTAATTGAACTATGCAATTGCAAGAAAGAGTGGACCGAAAGCTTATAGCTGAAGTAACAACTTGCTGGTTTCAAAAAGAGACGTATAAAGCTCGTTCTGGGTAGGCGTCTACCGTAATTATTACCGCTGCAAGTTATGCACACTAACTTACGACAGTAGATAACAATCCGTACGTCACTCACTTTTAAGCAACAATTGCTTTGTTGGAGGAGCACACTATTTAAGAGAGAAAAAAATTATTACGTGGACTTTGCTTGCATGTTCTCTTCCTTTGTTTTCTTTCTTATATTTTTTCTCTGAGTTGAGTTTACAATTTTTTTATGTCTTCTGTTTCATTGATTGAAATTGAAGGTAGTAAGTTTTGTGCATTAAATGCAGACAACACATTAGTGAGTAACATGGTTAGGATGAAGTAATTGTCTGATTTCATTCAAAAAAGAATCGTGACACCTAACAAATCATTAAAATATTAAACTTCATCGCGCTCAACGTTCATCGTTATGCAATCCGCTGCTGCTACAAAAGTTTGAGCAAAAAGGACGATAATCACACACAATCAATGCATTTCTTTCTGCGGTTCAGCACGAAACCTGCTTTGAATTCCCCAGAAAAAGGACAAGACGAACATGAACTGACGATGATGATCATCACTGTTGTGAGCCGACTCAAGAAGGTGATTCATGAGCCTTTCATGACTAACTTACATGACGTTATGTTCGTTCGCTGCAGAAGAAGTACGAGTCACCATTAATTAGATTTATTGCGATGCAGCACAAATGAAAACGGAAAGTGAGTATGTACATCTTCGCAAGAATCTACGAAACACACGGAAAAAAATTAACTGTAAAGATCTCCTTATTTGTATATGCTGAACTATCAATTCTGCGAACTGGAGTCTTTCAGTACACAGATGACCAACAAGCCAAGAGCATTTTTTTAGAAAATTAATAGGAACAATGGTTTTAGTTACACTAAAGAATACATAATTTCCAGCATGAGTGCACTTTTTTTCACTGAGAAGGTACTGTAAATTGGATGATTTTATAGATTTTAGAGTAGTGACGAAGTGATACGATAAGTAAATTGAGTAAGGGTACATTATCTGATCATAGGTTACACAGCACCAGTTTCATTGTTCCACTAACATGAAAAAGGAAAGCAAAGGTCATCCTCATAATAAAAAGGGGGAAACGAAGCTCTTTTTTCCATTTGAATTTTTTTTATCCTCGTAACATGCGTCTCATTTGACTTACTTCATTACGCAATTACGATGGGTTCGTGTAAATAGACCATTCATAATGATAATTAAGCTGCCATGTTGCTCCACGCACGGTTTTAAAGGATGGCTGCCAGGCACAATATAAAATCCATGTCAGGTCCTGCCAACTATACTATACCAACTAAATAATAAAAATAAGTCAAAAAGACTTGCACCATTCCTTTTCATCCAACCTTTCAACGCTCACAAAAAAAATTACAACTCTTCCTTTTTCAATATTCTTTTCAATGAAGCTAAATAACTTTTTTTTTCTAAACTTGCATTTGTCTCAAGTCGAAAAAAAACATTATTGTAGTCCGCACCAAAAAAACACGAAGCTGACATGAGAGAACACTTTCGGCGCGGAGGAAGAATTCAGTAATTAGCATAATATTTGAATTGATCTCCATTCAAACCTTTTTGTACTTGCGTAAATCAATAAGCATAAATTAAAAGATTCTTTAGTATTGGCTGATATTGTTGATGATGGTCCGTCCCACGCAAGAACAGAGCTGAGAGGATAAGTAATAATAAAAAACTGTTAAATGAGGACAATCCTCAGTAAATTTTCTATATTTGACCTTGCACTTGTCAAGTGGAACCGTGTACGTTTGCATAAATTACATAGTCGTCAATGGTGTTACTTTAATCATACACGAAAAGGTCGTGTTCTCTTGAGTGACGTGGTAAAGAGCGGCAGAAGACGTAAACAAAAAGGTATCTCCACTTAACAAGTTGGTGAATTACCGCGCTGGCCTGTGTCGCCTTTTTTCCCTTTTGTTTCCATTATTGGTAATCAATCGATTAAGCAAGTTTTGGAGAAAAAAAGTAATCATAGTAGACGACCGCAGCAGCAGCCGTGTAACTTCGCATTTGTGAGTGTATCTCGTGGTCATAAAAATGGTAATAATGCTGTTGAAGCAACATACGAAATGTTACACCTCGTAACCTTTTCGTTGTGGTAACTTTATACCCTATTTCGATCTAACCAGGAACTACATGCATGAATGAGACGATGAATCTTCTTCTTCACATTGGTTTTAGTGTTGATCAAGCATAGATTGAAGAGTGTTTATGACAGTCTCTGGATAGAAAAAAAAATTGGCATTCATGAATTCCTCGAGACTGGCTTCCCTATCTAAATGCTTCTTCGTTTTTACGATGAGGAGTGGGTGACCATGAAAATGTAATGAATTTTCGTATCTTATTATTTACTCAAGTCTTCGATAAAAAAAATTCATCTCAGCTTACCCCATGAAGAGAACTCCTCTTGCTTCTGTGCCGCTGAGATCCCGGCAACGGGGCGAGGAGGGCCAGGGAATTGGTCTTCTGAATGAATCTGAATGACTCACTTCGGTACACTCGGTTGTCTTCATTCCTCCGGAAAACAAAGTCACACCACTTCCGTGGCAATACACTTGCTGCCGCAGTTAGCTCATTCTTCCACTTTTGAATCTGCTGCTGACCACTACTACTACTACTACCATTGAGTGGCTCGCAGGCACGTCTGTTCCGATTCGAATTTCTGGACACCGCGATTCTCACGGGATTGCATGAGGACTTATCGTAAGTTGTGCTCAACGTGTCAAAGTCATTATCTGTTGAGGTGGTATTGTCTAGACTATTGGAAAAGGTGATTTGTGGATTGGAACGATACTGGAAGCCGTTTCGCGTTCCCATGAATCCATTACTCCCAATGTTGAGCAACCTGAAGTCGTCAAAGTTCTCTCCGATGTTGCAGTAGTCTCTGGTGTTGCAGTAGATTGGACCAGAGTGGGACGGAATGATGGGATACTCATGACTTCGGCAGCGACTCGAGCTCACTTTTTTATGAGGCTTGCCCCCTTTTAAATAGATGTTATTATTTCCACTATTCCTCACTTGATTCCAGTTCCCAGGCATGAAACCAGGATTGTTGCTCTTCCCTTCCATCTCATTAAAAAATATTCTGTGAGCAGCAAGGTGCCGCTCTCCAGAACTCCCAGATTTTTTTTCTCGATTCTTTAAAGTCTCACAAGCGTAAAACTATAGAAGCTAGTGTGCATTTGGTTCATATTATTGTTGATCTGCCAGAGAATTGCGTGGCTTGGCTAATAATGATACAGGTTTTGTATTTTTAAAAATAAAATCGCAAAACTCATTGGCAAACAATCCATCATACTATAACATCTATTTTCCTGCTACATACAACACAAGAAAACACGCAAATCAGTATTGAATCATTACGATGATAGCGACGTCGTCGTCACAATACCCAAGGCGGTACACAAACTAAATTTCAGAAACATTGTTCACGATGACTATCTTAATGACCA
>JAHZNF010001800.1:0-10597 GCA_027744215.1 Troglopedetes dispersus
GCAAAATCCAGACCAACATTATTGTTTGATTAATCACGAGCATTTTAAGATGAAAGGTACGTTGAACGAAAAAAAAAATTATTTAGGTACACATGCAGGCCAACAGGATTATTGGACACATAAGGATGTGGCAAGTTATTTTTTTTTTGCCTGTCCCGTTTTTATGCAAAATGGCTGTGTGGAGCTAAAGGTGTTTAACGAGTTTACAATTCATAGCTCATCTGTGAACGAGCATAGAAGTGGTAAGAAAAGCATGAGTTTCGATCCAAAAAAGGGAGATTCTTTCTATTTCCACTGATTATAGTCACGTACAAGTTTCACCAATCGATTGATTACCAAAACAGCTTTTTAATCTTTAATACCAAGAACGGTATTGATTGGTGACAATATGCATTTGTTGGAGGGACTGTCCTTCTCTTGCAAAATGCAATTGACTCTCGCTCCTTTTTAAAAAATAAAACAGATTTGTATTGAGATAGCAGATGTGACGATGTGCCTATCATTTCAATAAATCTCTAAAGCACAGCTATACATGGAGAAGTGAGAAGAAGGGCTTGACAATCTCTTCGAAAAAAAAGCTCAGAGTTGGTTTGTGTCCACATCACCACTCGCTCTGGTCATTCTAGAGATAATTGCTAACTAAGTTGAAAAATGGAACGCAAGGAGAATGATGGTGTCGTTAGGACAAATAATAAATAATTACAATAAATTACAAAGTCGTCAGATGTGAACGTTAAAAATTTAAAAAAATATATTATATACTCACTCAATTTGCTCGTAATCATATTTCGCATAACTCAAAAGAAAAGACTCGCACAGCTCAGAACTGCTTGTTGCCTTGATTGGAATTGTGTTGTGACTTAGTTGCAAATTACAGTGCTCTACAGAATATTTATGAAGCTGACAAATGTGTTCGGCCTGCCAGCTTAAGTAGTGAGTAGTTTAAAATAAAAATGGAAAATTACATTTGCCACATTTTGTGATGCAGTGCGTTACAAACTTCTAGTCTCATCATCCACTTTGGCATGGAGCACAGACAGATAGAGCCTTTGTGCTCATCCAGCAAATTAGAGGATACACTTTTGACGTATGTTTTTTGTTCATTCAACTGTATTAACGCACACTACAACTCATATTTTTTTTTGTTCTCGCTCTCCTCACATTCAATTTTCGTAGGAGAATAAGAGAGACGAAATGAGTGTTCTCACAATGAGAGGATAATAACGTTAATATATTCATGACATATATAATGAGCTCAAAACAATGCCGAAATTCATCTTCATCAACAGCAATTGATCACAGTCATTTTCATTCCTTATTCGTCTCACTTGTTCCTACTCCCCAAACACAATATATATATATATATATTTTTTTTTTATGGGGAAAAGGTAAAAAAAGGAAAAGAAAATTATTTGCCATAGATGACGACGACCAGATGATGAGGATGAGTATATTAGAAACTGTATAATTACACGCAAAAATGTGTATGTATTTTGCTTGTGTACGTAACGCACATAAATTGTCAGATGCACACATCCCTAAATATGTTGGTTTTTTTGGGACTTTAGCTATTATTTCTCTCCTCATTTATGGACATTTTTTCCTCAAAGATAACCACTCTCTGCAGATTCATTGCGATATTATTATGTGTTCATTGATGAGGGACGGTCGGACGGTGTTCCCACACCATCCTTCCCCAAAATAAAATTATAAATTGTTGCGAGAGAGGTGTCTGGTGAGAGTGTGAAATATCATGTATGCTGTCATTAACAATTGATTTTTTTTTCTTGAAACCACCCTAAAAAAACGTTAAAACTTAATTGTGATCATAATAACGGTTTTCATGTTGATCACGATGCTAGTAATTATCTTGATAATGATCATCACCATTTTCTGATCGCACCAAAAAAAAAATGTACACACAAAAAATGTATTCCTGAATTTTTTTCACCATGTTATTCATGCATACAATTAAAAAAGGGAAGGCCGTCGTTCGAAATAATATTTTTTTAGAAGTTGGCAATAAATATGTACACTCTTTTTTCTCTAATGTTGTGAACTGAGCGCATACCATTGAAAAAAAAATCAGTTTTGATTTGAGCGTTTTCTTGTTGATAATGAAGGGAAGATTTTATAAGCACGAATGAAAGTTTATTCATGCATCACTTGTGTACTATGTACAGTGTGTATGCATTTTGACGAAATTTTTTTTATCTTCTCTCACGAGAGAGTTGCACATGAATATATTAACGTTATTATCCTCTCATTGTGAGAACACTCATTTCGTCTCTCTTATTCTCCTACGAAAATTGAATGTGAGGAGAGCGAGAACAAAAAAAAATATGAGTTGTAGTGTACGTTAATACAGTTGAATGAAGGGAAGATTTTATAAGCACGAATGAAAGTTTATTCATGCATCACTTGTGTACTATGTACAGTGTGTATGCATTTTGACGAAATTTTTTTTATCTTCTCTCACGAGAGAGTTGCATGACCAGCAAGAGAGAATTGACGTTGAATGGGGAGCGAGAAATCAAGCTTTTTTTTCTATTTTCTTGCCCTCACTTTTCTGTGTAAACGAAGAAGAAGGAGCTTTGTTGTTGTTATTTGCCAGTACATTTATTTTCTTGTATGACATGTGCAAAATCTTTAAATATTTATTTAAGGATGAAGTGCCACGCCGACATTTGACTTTAATTTTTTTATATTCCTTGTTCTTGCTTGTCTATTTTATCTGTGTTCATTTTGTGCTCATCCGTAGAATAATGTGTAATAATCATAATGTAGTTGTCGTTTGCTTGGTAACAATAAAAAATATTATTTTTACTTCCACCTTCCTCGTTAAACATGAGCGTTACTATTTTGAATATTTAATTCGTCAACAAAAAAAAAGCATACAACATAAAAGTTCACACCAGGTAACCCTTTGAAAGTATACCAAAAAAAAAACTTTCTTTCGATAACGCTCTATCAAACTTTAATCTATTCTTGTTAGAATTCAATTTGCAAATAATGCCTCATTTATTTACAGCAAGAGCTCTTGCTCAACTCAACGTGAATTACACATAAATTATATCCCGCTACATAACTTGTCAAATATAAACCAACAACTCCTTCGGTTCTCAAATCAAACCATTAAGATTTGCAAAAGCTTTCAAAATAAAAATGTGATATATCTCCATTCTTGCTTCTTGTGAGGTGTATGCACTTCAAAAAAAATAATTACAATGGTCTCATATTTTTTACCCGCAGACTGGACACTATATATGTCTCGCACAACAATATCCTACATCTGTGTTTTCTGTACGTGTAACAAAATAATGAGACAGTTTAAACGAGACACATTTATGTGAGAGAAATCATTACCCGAAAAGAAAAAAAAACCGTGCAAGTCATCATCACGGAATCAGGGAGATTTGAACCAGAAACTAATTTATTTTTTTTCAGCTTGTCATTCATAAACTTTTGCAAAGACATGTTCAACCCACTTTAAAAATTACTNTCTCATATTTTTTACCCGCAGACTGGACACTATATATGTCTCGCACAACAATATCCTACATCTGTGTTTTCTGTACGTGTAACAAAATAATGAGACAGTTTAAACGAGACACATTTATGTGAGAGAAATCATTACCCGAAAAGAAAAAAAACCGTGCAAGTCATCATCACGGAATCAGGGAGATTTGAACCAGAAACTAATTTATTTTTTTTCAGCTTGTCATTCATAAACTTTTGCAAAGACATGTTCAACCCACTTTAAAAATTACTGCGTCCTCTCCTCTCTCGCGAAACTAAAAAGGACGACTCAGCAGCACCAGCAGCGTTCGTAATAATGTTTTTTATTTGTCAAGAAAAAAATGTAGACCTTAAACTTTCAACCTGGATGGCTGATCCACCACATTTAAATAATGTGTCAATTGTGTTTATGCACTTTTGAATGGGTACAGTACATACACAGACCAAAATCTACAATGCGCAAATGTTGCAAGGATAATTATGATTATGACGGTGTTATTACTAATGAATACTAATAATAATTTTTTACGACAATGTATAACACATCTCCCCAGCAGAAAAAAGAAAACGAAGGTCGGTCCTTTAATTTATGAATAAATACTTGTTCGCGCACAATATGTGATGCATGCACAGCACATACATTATCCTGAAATATATCATACTAAACCATATATTTATATTTATTCATTATTGTGTCCACTTTTTTTGTAGGTAGCCTTGGCTACACCACGATAATCATAGTAGTTGCTGTTGCTGTGGGTGTGCATTATTAGTATATGAAAGCGAAATAAAAAAATGATAACAATATAATATAAAATTATGCATATTTATAGATTTTATTGGATTTTATAATCCTATAAAAAGTCCTTCTGCTGCTGCTCCATGGTTTGTGTGCTACCTGCACGTTTCAAGAAAGACACAATGCCTCATCATTCATCCCTTCTCTCCTTCACAAATCAAACATCGCAAGACACACAAAGTCAACCAAAAAAAACTGAGCACAACAATAATCATCTCGTAGGCTTCATGATTCCGTTCTTGAGTTGAGTGGAGCACACAGAACGAAAAATTGAAGAAAAAAATATCATCCTCTATCATTCTCCGGTCAGCAGCAGCAGCAAAAACAACATTGACAGGCACAAAACATCATCTTCTGAGGAGCATAAAGGCAGCCAGCAAAAAGTCAGTTGGTTTTTCGTCCGTTTTTTTCTTCTTTGAAACAAGTCCAAACATCATGATCTCAACTCCACGAGAATTTCATTTGCTCGAGACAACAAGAGATTGCCTCCTTTTTCCTTCGTCTCGTGTCCATCTCTCTGAATCAAAAACGCTCCTTTTACAAGTGAACAAGAGGAGAGAAGAGAAGAGATAGAAAAAAAAAATACTTGAAACGCATTTTATTCCTCTTCCCTTCAATCCTAAATGTGTTTCATTGTGAGTCGATCTCTGAAGAAGAAGAAGAAGAAAAGATGACTATGAAGAAGATGAAGAAGAAATTCTCATCATCATCATGTTCCTCATGTTGTTGTAAACTGATGATGATGATGATGATAATGGTGATCGTGATTATTGCAATTCTTTTTTTTTCTCTTCTTCTTGTCAGCTTACTTACCTACTTGATCACATACACACATCATCATCATCATCATCGTGATCATCAACATAGTAGTACAACAATATCACAAAATTCATCCCCCAAATAAAATCATGAACGGACTGGGTATACCAAATATTCACTCCCATAAAATACATGGCTCACTCACACAACATCTTGACGCTGCTAAAGCTAGTCGTATAAAATGTTGGAAAATTGTATCGAACAGCCAGAGATTATTATTACATTCACACGGCAACTATCGGAGATTTAAACCGTAAGTGCACGCTCATCCACTTGTTTTTTTTTGGTCACCATCAACCACCATAATATCATGACGAGCCAGAGAAGAAGAAGAAGGAATCACTGCACAAAAATGCATACATATATGCCATCATCATCAACTCTGATGATGATGATGATGATAATGATGAGACTATGTATGCGGAGGAAAAAAACATATATGCACACTTGAAGTGAGCAATGATTTTTTTTAAAAGTCATGCCTGCCTTTACCTTTGACTTCAATAAGTGATAAGTGGACGAACCACTGAAAAAAAAAGTTGTCTGCCAAAAAAGAGTAATAACAATAATCCACGAAGGAACATTGATATATTGCATATATTACTAATACTATGTCAGGTGAATTAGCTACGAAGATACATACAAGCATGGCTCAGAGAAAATAAAAACATTTACATGGCAATAATTCCACTCTTCTTCTTAATATTATTTTTTTCTCTGATACTTCAAGAGAATGTAATAGCCGATTAATCCTACATGTCCACACGTTATCTATGTTTCTATCAGTCAAATCCTTCTCGTCTATCGGGTATACATACCGTGGAAAAAAATTTTTTTTCTAAAAATTATCAAACAATTTTTTAAAAAGAAATTCGACATTTCTTTTGAGGAGAAGAAGATGCAAAGTGATTTTGTTTAATATTTTTTTGGTGATGCTCTAACCTTTGTTTACCTATGCTACCAGATCATAAGAAGGCATAAAAGAGGAGATAATTTTTTGTTGAAGTGGATGTCTATTGCCAGAGTTACTTTCACACATGGAGAGAGCATGCGGTGTTTATGTGCGCTGTTGTTGGTTAAGTCATTTTCATAAATAACCAATTTCCTCCTCGCAGTGGAGAAGAATACCAAAGTTGTGCTTTATTTTGCGAGCAAAAACATCACATAAATTATGCGATCCTTGTTGTCGAAGCCGTAAAAGTGAGAAGAAGAAAAAAAAATTATTATTAATAATAATGTAATTTGATACTCGAAAGCTTTTATTTTTTGTTGAGGTACAACAAAAAGGAATCTCTAAATAATGGTGCACAAGGTAGAACAATATTGAATTGAAAATGTAGCCTTACGCATGCCTCTTGAAAAAAACCAGAGTGCTTTTCTAACGGAACGGTTGATAGGTTGGCAAACGTTGTTATTTTGACAGTTTATTGACAAGATGGACAGTTAAAATATTTTTTTGAGATATGGAATGAACTGAGTAAAAGTTGTTTTAATGAGTTGTCTAATCTTTGCTTATTATTGTAACTTTGGTTGCGAGCAACAAGGGAAAAAAGAGCGACACAAAATATATGTATATAAAATTTGTGTGGGCTGGCGTGTGTGCAATAATGGGAACAATATCAGGTTGCAGGAATATTATGGCGAAGAATAAAAATATATTTATTGTGCGTTGTATTGTAAAAAATTTACCTTTGATTGTCAAATGGAGAGGATATAATCATTTATTTTTTTTCACAATGTAATTGCTCACTTCCCATCTTTTCGCTCTGAACTGAAAATGACGTGCGTATGTGTGCGCATATTTAGGTATGCTCCACGCTTTTTATTTATTTATTTTAATTAAAAAAATGTAGAATGCCGGAGAAATCGTCATATATTATGCGAGGTGGATCGTCGTTGTAAATACGACAAAAAATATTAAAAAAGCTTCTTCTGCTGATAAGCCTTTGAGAGAAATAAAAATATTTATGACTGGTGCTGAGTAGTACCACACACAGACTTGAGTCACAAAAAAAATATCCCATATTTTAATCCATCCACATATTATTACATTGTAATAATATCGAGGAATAAGATGTAATTGCTGACAACGGAGATATGTTCCGTCGGGAAAAGAACCGGTTAATCCGTGGAATTTATCTAGATTCAAAAACTCGAGAAGTAGCGCTTAATCTAGATCTTTCCTAATCTTTTCTCTTCCACATTAATCTTCTCTAAATCTTCTCATTCCATTCCAGAAGAGAAGCAAAAAAAATATATCCTCTCCGTCTTCCGTTTCAGATTTATCGAGATAGGCATAATAATATGTGCTCTTTTAGAAAAAAACACATTAGATTTAAATATTTTCGCTGGGCTGTGATTATTCTACAAAACGTAGACAAAAGAGGAGGACATGCCTTCTCTGCAACCGTAGTGCAACCACCACCACTGCCACACAATGCTTGTGGCAAAAAGCTTACTTCCTACTACCAAAAATGATTTATTACATCCGCTTAGAAAAAACACCCTGCCTCCATAAACACGTACATTTTTTTGTATATGTACTTTTTGGAGAGTAAGAAAGGTTCGTTGCTTGAATTTTTCAGGCAATTTCGAAATTTAAAATTCCATCCTACGCAAAAGAGCTGTAAACGCATATTAATTTTTTTTCTTGTTGCGCCAGCCTCCACTTCCTTCAGAGGGATTTGCACGGAAGACCCCACAACTAGCACAACGCTTGTTGAAATATTTCGAGAAAGCGAAGACAAAGAGAGGGGAGAATAACAGCTCAAAATCACTTACCTATTTTAATTATTCTAATCCTTTAATCCATTTATGTTTCAGGCATCCCAACTTGAGCACAACTAATCATATTTTTATTGCTTTTCAACGTGTACAAAAAATGTATTCCTGGATAATTTATTTCTTTTGGTGATATAAAAAAAACTCACTATTTATCAGTGGACACTTTTGACACGAATTTAAAATATACAAACTTTATTATCTGAATGGCTAGCTGAAACTGGAAATCCTGTAACGACACAGAGTACACCTCAAATAAGAGTAGTATCCAAAATTTGGAGATTTGATTTGATGGACTCAAATCTAAACCATTTTTAAACACAAAGTCACTGTTTTGATAAGAAACTAAATTAAGGTTAATCGTGTGCTTCCTGCAACCTAATCAGTACGGTGCCTTCCTACTTGCATGTGTAATTTCTTTTGAAAAAAAAGCTAAACTCCTATCGAACTAACTCACACAAGGAATGACTGTGATAATTTATTGGTGACTTCCTTTTCCAATCCACGGTGACATGAGAAAAGCTTTTTTCCGATATCTGTTTCAGCTCCAAAATCTCCCAGCAAATATCAAATTATCCTTCAAAATGTTGAATTAAAAGACACAAAACTTTCGAAAGAACAAATCCAATGAAGAATGTCAATATTTAAGGTGAAGTGAAGACTCGTGATTCCAGGATATCATTTAACTAATGTACCTCTTGTCTGATCACACAGCTCCACACGCACAGTCAATCGACGTTTTTTTAAGAGGGAAGCCCACCAACGAATCAAGATCTAAGATTAGGAAAGGAGATCCCCTCTCTAGACGACGCCAGACAAGAAACTCGAAAGAATCCCTCATTCACTCAATAAAAACCGTAGTTTGTTCTTTTCCTGCTGCTGCTCCTATTCCTCCTTTTATTTTTATTGCAAGGATAAGCTCAGTGTTTTCCAAGAAACTTTTTCACAAAAAAAAATTATTTCAATCCTGCTCTGCTTAAGCCGGCTGTCTGCAGTGCAATAATTTTTGTCGTGAACTCTGACCAAGAAAAAAAAACACGCACGTTGGAAAGGCGACAACGCTTGGATTGGATGAAAAGCTCTTCTTATCCGTGTGGCTCATGAGCAAAGTTGACTCAAACTCGAATGAACTTTTTTATACATTCGGCGAGAACAATTCACACATACTCTCTTTTCCAGCGCGATAAGATTATTATGTACCACACGCGTGTTTATGATTTTCTTTTAAAATGCTCACACCACTCCTTCTTTCGCACCACTTCTATTTTTATTTGCATTACAGCACATTCCTTGAGAGATTAGCGAGTATAAGCCAGATTTAGAATTGCCTGGAATTAGTCGAACTAGTTGAGAGAGTATTTAAAAAATAAATGCTGCTGTGCAAACGGAGCATCACTCTGCCTCCACATGTATGTATGACTTTTTAGCACATCATTATTTAGCCATGGTTAACGATCTTTCACTTTCATCCATAAAAATCCTGCAGCTGAGAAGAGTAAAATAATTCTGAATGAAATGGCATTCAACAAATTTCCAAATCTTCCTGTGTGGTATTTATCTCCACTTTAGAAGGAGCAGTTAAAATCTGCTTTGCTTTGGAGTTCCATGAAAAAAAATCCACTCCAACACTTCCACGCAGCTTTCAAGACACTATTTTTTAGACTCTCCGCTTAGCTCCACTGTACGTTGTTCCACGCTTTATTTTCGGAGGTACGTTCACTGAAACTTGTTGCTTTGCTGCACAAAAATTCTCTTCAAATCTGCATCTGAATTCCTTTTCCAACCAATTTGAAAATTCAAATTTTTACCCAGAAACTTCACCACACTGAACAACAATTCTGCTCCAAAAAACAATTATAGTTCTTATTTCTCGAACTTTTCTCGACTTAAAAAATATGAGTAGCAAATAATAGATTAATTATCCCGTAATTAAAATTTCTTCACTACATATGCAATTTTTTTTTTTCAAAAAAATATTGTCACAACAATCAAATCATCGCATGCATTTATTTTCTGCATACGACGGATTCGACTTGATAGTATGAAAAACGCAGACTCCTCTTATATTACAGATCCACAAAGGGGGAAAAATGGACAGCAGCAAGCTCTCTCCAACACAAATTCAACAACTCAACTAAACCCAAAAAATCCTTCGAAAAGAATTAATGGAGAGAGATGGAAAGGAAGCATGCAAAGCATGAAACGAGCCAACAACCACCATTATCACATCACACTTACTTGGCACAGCCAAACCGAATATAATATTCTATCATTTGTGTGTGTATTACACGAGACGAAACATTTGGGGTTGTTCTTCTATGTAAAAAAATATATACATGCGAGTATGCACCTACATACTTAACATGGTACAACAAACTATATATTATCCACAATTCTGCCCAACGTGTTCGAGAGTCAGTCGGTAAAGGTAAAAAAAAGTAGTATGTTTCTTCTCTCATCTCTCCTCTTTTTCCCCTGCTTTATTTTTTCACATGCGACATAGTAGATACATTGTAGGTAAAAGAGCATATCAATTTAGTAACTAACGTGGAGTAAAAGCATCATCAGAATTATCAACGGTAGTCATCCACCGCCAGGCCACCATATTTATTTCCCCTTGTAAATACACACACATTAAAAAGAGCTTCACTCACAACACAGCCCTATATAATTTTTTTT
>JAHZNF010001801.1:0-10751 GCA_027744215.1 Troglopedetes dispersus
AAAGTGACGTTATCATCATTTATTGATTTCAGTCACTTCAAAATAATTAAGTCGCCAAATGCACTTTAGTCAGCCGATATGGACGTTTTTCCACGAATTTCTGTTGAGTTGTATTTAAAGTATTGCCAAACCGTAAGTTCAAATTTACAGATTTGTTAGGAAAGGATAGATTATTAAAATTTTCGAGATCAAGTTATCTTACGTACGATATGTTTGCTACATAGCTATGGGTGCTTAACTTTCATGAATCCTGAAGAACTTTTTTTCCGCTAAAAAACCGGTCATCTCCCCACTCTCGTCAAAATATGCAAAAATGGAAGAAACAAAGAAAAGACGAAAAAGTGAAAGAGGGCACTTGCACAAAATGGATTGATGAAAGCCGAAACAAGTAAAAAGCATTGAGCATGTCACCAGCATAACAGTATTTCATGATGCGGGACACAATGACACAACCTCGCACATGGTATACGCGGTATCGTGTTGCATAGTTAATTGCATCTCATCTCGAGCTCCTTCAAATTAGCAATACTTCATTGATTTAATTTGCAAACATGCGTTATTTAGTAAGTATTAATTAGACCTTCATATTCATATTACACACACACATTTTAACATCGACATATATCTATACTTGTACCTCTTGTATGTTCATGTGGCTAATCACCCACCACCACAATTATATTATGCCGCATCTATCTCTTCATTATCTTGAATCTTGACTACTGCGTAAAAGCAATAAAATGACAATACGCATAAATCACATTAGATAGGTTAATTTAATAATAATACGATACGAATGACTTATAACACGCAGGTATTTACAAAAGAACCTGCGCGTATTTTTGCTATCATATAAATATAAACAGCAGCCCAGCAAAAGCGCATTCTTTATGTAAATGAGATTTAAAAATGCCCAAAAGATTATGCGAAAGAAAATCACACACACTGTTTTATTAGGCACTTGTGCAAAAGTGTGTCGTTCATTCTTCGAGAAAATCTTGCTTGCGGCGTCCTTCTCTAAACATCGTTGAAAGCATCCAATCAAAATGAATGAAATATTCTTATCCGTCGATTTTAACAACCTGAGCCCATCATCATCATAATCATCATCATATCACCCAGAGTCCATACAAACACTGTGTCCACTTTACTATTTTTATACTACCACCACGCACCGCTTCTTCCACTTTTCTGGTACTTCTTCCATGCTACAAAACCAGCAAAAAAATTATATCCGTGTCTAGCAAAATCCGTATTCTGTATAATATCCATCATCGAAACCAAAAATGTTCCATCCTTTTCAGTTCAACTGAACCGAAGCAAATCTCGAGTATACTTTACTCTTACTACAAAGTACAAACTAGTATACAAACGACGACACAAGTACAACAATGTATACGTTACGTATTTGCGTATTATTTATCGAAAAACACAGAGAATACAGGAAAGAAGTGCATTTATAAAAAAAACTACTCTTATTCTTTGCTGCTGTTTGTAGCACAGCAATGCAACGTAAATGTAACCTTCGTTCTTCACCTTTTGCTTTACTTTTAGTTGCTCCTCCTATTTTTATGTGTTCATGTTGTTGTGTTTGTTTGTGACTGTAAAAAGAGATTTCTGTAGCAGATGAATATTTTTTGTGCATTTTTTTTTACTATTTTTATTTTACCAAAAAGTTTACCATGCATCATACAGATCACAACACATTAACGTAAATTATTGGTGATGGTTTGTTTGTTTTTTTTAGAGGAATGAAGAAGGGAAAGAAGACGTTTTTTTGTGGTGATGTAGAATTCATTTCCGCCGCACTTAGATTAAGTGTAAAAGCAATAACACTCGGAATGAATGAAGTTTAAAAAGAGTAATTAAAGTTGAAACAGGAGACCAGGATAGAAACATGTTACTGTTTACATAGAGAATTTTTGATTTGCTGGTGCGTGGAATATTGAGTGGAGGGGGAGGGAAGTGCGAGCGAGGTGAGATTTTTTTTTTGCGAATGGGATCACTAGTGCGAAACAAGATGTGATTTAATTAGTTGTGACTTGCTGAGAGCGAGCATCTTGAGTTTGAGAGGTAAGCCAAGCCCGTTGACGTCGGAAAATTTAGCTGGGTACTTAATTTGTTAATTTAACTAAAACTTATTTCCAGATCTCTGGAATTTATAATACCTGTAATACAAACTTCACTGGTGGCAATTAAATGTTTTCCAACATTTAGAATGAGTTGTTGGCCGTTGTCAATTCTTAAGAAGCAACTGACTTTTTTTAAGGAAGGAGGGATGAACTGTTTTGTGATTTTTTATTGTTTTTTTTCCATTGCAGGGTGGTGAGACAGTGTGCGGACGTGCACGTTGTGCTCAAGGAGTTTTATTGATCGCCAGTTGGAGTTTCAAAACTAAAAACTCATCGCTCAATGCATGTAAAGTTCTCCATCACAACTGACTAGTGGGACCGGAACCTCTCTGAAAGACTGATAAAGTAGTGGAACTGCAGCAGAGATTGCGTTTCAAACAAAATGGTTAGTTACTCTGTTTGATTGAGCCTTAACAATACCTATACCTTGCTAAATTGTCAAGCAATTGGCAATATTGTCAATTGTCAGTAGTTGGCTTTATTGACACCAGAACTAAACAATTTTATGAACATGTGCCGTCTTTTTTCATCGTCCTTTTGTCACGCCGGCTGGGGCTGGCGATTAATTAGGTAGCATAATCCCGCAAAGGTTTTGATCAATTTCATGGTTCAGTATCTTGAATTAAAGGGGTGCAGCAGGACAACTTTGGAGGAACACTTATACCTAAAACACGGCATACGCCATAAAGTGCACTTGCTAATGTGATGTTGACATGTTGATGGCATATTATTTTTTTAATCACTAAAGATTTCACCGTCCTTAAGCCACTTTTGTATTTTTACTACGAACTGTTGAGTAGACTTAGAATTCGGAAAGAACACAGAAATAGAAGTTACTTAATTCAATTCCATACTTGGGTGAATCTTATATTTTACTGGAATCCCTTCTACACAATAAGAAAGCTCACGTTTAGCTACCTCGGTTATTAGTAGGAGTAGTAATTAACTGGAGAGAATCTGTGCAGAGTGCAGACAATCTATTGAGCAACAATAAACTGTTAATAGTCATCAGGAGCTCATGTGTAACCCAAACAATAGCTTTGGTATATTGTATCTTAAGCAAAGGAGAGTAGGAGAGAATCGCTATCCCGTTCGTGGTTCCCCAGGAGCACCAGTAATTTAAAACTAATTAATTATGAACTTTAAAGAAATCATGAGCATCAGCTTGTCTTCTCCAGTTTGAGCATTCTGCCAACTAATTTCTGAATGCCTAGTTGCATCATAAAGTAGAATTGATTTTCATTCTATTTAAAAAAAAATAATTTCTCATGATTCATGATTATGAATTGGGAAAATTATGAGGAGAAAGTAAAACATGGATGGTTTATACAAAGATAATAGTTTGTATGGGCAACAAAGCGGAGAATCTCCATGCTTGTGGTGTAGATATGTGTAGCATAATCATCGTATCACATGCATTCTTGTGGTTTTCTAGCAGTTTCACGGTTCTTATAATATTGAAATTTGACAAATTTCATTCCTCTATCGATTTTAGATATGTCCCCGAAAAGTATGGATTTTATGACATTATTATCAAAGTTGGAAATAACCTTCACTTCAAAATTTGGAAGGAGCGTCTATTTAATTCAACATCGCCAGAGCATTAATACAATCTATAAATTTTCGCAAAGAAAAAACCTCGTAAGAGAGTTACATTAGCTCAATAGTTGCAAAATTTGGTTTTCTACATGCGGAGAAGAATAGGCTATATATGCTCGTCAGTCTTCTACTATGACCTAATTTAAGTTAATTTATGAAACTACGCACTGTATTCCTACTTCTCTATTTGGATGTAGGTACGCTCGTGTAGATAAACACCGCCAGCAATTACTGGGTATTGTTATACGTAACATGTTTATTTTTATCGACCCGTGAATTTAGTGAGTTTGGTTTTGGATATTATGGCGAATAAGTGGAATAAGATGGACTATGGAACACTTGGTAGCAAGCAGCCGTTTTGATCGATGGGCCATTTTTAACAAGTGTATGGCGATAACGATCTGTCTACAGGATGGCTATATTGACTGGCTGAGTTTTCCTTGCTGTCTTTTTTTTTTTTGCTTTCTCTGTTATTATTATTCCTATTGTTATTGTTTGCTTGCACTCATCTACTTTGTAAAGTGACTACTGAATTGTTATTATTATTGTTATAAATGACGCCCTTCTATCCGCTATGTCCATCCGAAGAAGTGCCCCAGCCCATTTTGTTTGAAAAACATGATGTCGCTTTTGCATAACGTTATTATTAACTTTAATAGAATAAACTGGCTTTTATCCCAAATCATATGTAACGTAATTATTACTATTAAAAGGCTATGCGTCGTAGGATGGAATATGTAGGTATGCATCAGATTTTGAGGTAGAAGGCGGTAGGTATTTTCCTTTTCCATGTAATATTTTTTTATCAATGGTTGTCTCGGTTGATTCGCCAACTTCTCTTGCTTTTGGTCATTCCGATGTTGACATTTAAGAGAAAGAGAGTAGTAAGGAAGAAGCCTATCGCTTTGTCCAAAAATCCCCAGTTTGTGTTTCATGGAGTGACCTTAAAATATTTCACATTTTAAGCACATTGACCATCTTAATTTATCTGGCCTGGCCTACTTACATACAATAAAAGGGTTAGTCAAAACGATTTTCATTTTTTCAAGCACTTTTTCCTTCGTTGTTGTCCACACAAGCTTTAATACAAGTTTGCTATTTTCTACTGTTGCACCACACTACTTTCTCGCGGCTGAAATACATGACTGATTCTGGTTCCATACGCGTAGCCGACAGGCACTTTCGGACAATGGTGTCGCTTTGATTGACAATTTTCATATTTGATGAGAAAGGAGAACAAATATTGTTTCATTGAGAAAGAATACCCGAGAAAGGCAGTTTACTTATTTAGTAGATATTTGCTTCCTATACAACTGACTTTGCATTATTTGTTGGAAACTTTGCAGAAAGTTTTAGTGGAACTCATTCTTGGCCATCGGGCCACTATTCGCGACAAACCTACATCGGACGGGTTTACTCACGATTGGGAAGTGTTTGTACGCGGGGACTCTGGAAATATCCAGGCATTTGTTGACCGTGTGATCTTCCATCTTCACGAGTCCTTTCCCAAGCACCGTCGAGGTAATTGAAATTCGGAATTGAATCCTGTAAAAATTGTCAGCTAAGAATGTATCACGACCAACGACTAAGCACTCGTGAAACACGAGTTTTAATTGTTATGTATTTGATTTTTCCAGTTGTGAAAGAGCCGCCTTACTTAGTGAAAGAATCTGGATATGCGGGCTTCATTTTGCATATTGAGGTAAAACCTTATCAAATGGTTCTTGGTTTGTCTGTTTTCACCATTAGTATTTTTACATACATGTCAATCAGTAATGACTGTCTTCCTGAATACTTAGATTTTGTTCAAGAACAAAGAGGAACCGAAAAAGGCTGATTTTCAGTATGACCTTTTTCTGCAATCAACTGGGCCACCCATAAATCCATCGAGGAAAGAAAAGTTGATTTTTAATTATCCCAGTGAAGAGTTTGCAAAAAAATTGTTCAAGGCTGGAGGCGTGATTCTAGAACAAGCCAGGACACGGTGGAGATAAGCCATACCAGGCTGTGGCTGGTAGCAGTGCTAGCAGTCATCACTCCGGTGGTGGCAAATCTTCCAAATTTTCCAGCTCATCAAAGACTTCACCAAAAAATTCTTTTGAAAATTTATTTGGTACTCAAAATTAAATTTACATTTACACAGATTTCAAGATGATATAAAATAATGTTAAAATCCAGAGAATTCGGTATATTTTCAGTTTCAAGAAAATTTTATTTTTTGATGTAGTCACTCCAATCAAACGATCATCGTCGAACGTCAACTCGACAACAGCAAGTTCCTCCTCTTCGACTCAAGGAAGTACTGTCTCTGGTAAAAACGGGGCACATACCAAAGAGAAGCCAGAAAAACCTTCAAAGGAAAAGACAGAAAAGTCGGAAAAATCAAAATCCTCTAAGTCATCCTCTTCAAAATCGTCGAAATCTCCGAACAGTCCTGAAACCGTTAGTGCCACAAGTTCAAAGTCCAGCTCGAAATCCTCCTCTAAATCATCATCAGAGAAAGGGGAAAAGGTCACATCAAAGAAGATGCTTCCACCTGTTAATACTTCGGTCCCCAAAAAAGCAAAAAAGTCCTCAACAGAAGAATTTATTGAACCGAAGCCTTCGAAGTCATCAAAGTCTCACAAAAGCTCCAAGGGAGATCGAGAGTCTTCTGGCAAGCACGAAAAGAGTTCTAGCAAGAGTAAATCAACGTCTGGAGGTTCTGAGAGGGATCGACCGTCATCGAGGAGTGAAAAGCAGCCTCTCAGTCCCATTTCAAGCTCCAGCTCCTCGTCTAGTTCATCCTCGGAGAGTTCTGTTGTCAGTGCCATAAGTTCTGAAGAGGAAAGCGACTCAGAATCTACCCCGACTCCACCACCACCACCACCCAAGAAATCCCCGTCAAGAAAACGTTCGAAAAAGAGCCAAAGTCGGAGTCCAGCCTCTGCATCCATTTCTTCTCCTCCCAGCTCAGAGTCATCTACCTCATCCGTTCCTGCCTCCTCCTCAACAACCAAGAAAAGAAAGGGGAGCTCGGGTAACGAAACATCCCCTGCAAGCAAAAAAGTCATTTTGGAAAAGGCAGTCCCTGTCTCAACTACGAAAGACTTCAGGGAAACAAAGAAATCCAAAGCGAAAAGCTCCTCTGGTGGCAACAGCGAAAAAAACAAGAGTAAGCAAATGGTAAGTTGTGAGGACATAAGCTCTGCTATAAGTCCCAATACCTCATCACCTCCTCCAAAATCCAGCAAATCCAAAGGGCATGAATTGTCATACGCTGAAACAAGTTCACCTCAACCAACAAAAAAGTCAAAGTCAAAGAGTGCAAATCAGCATCACAATAATGTGAATTCAACGAGTTCTTCACATTCAAAGCCTGGTAAAGGTTCAAAGTCAGCATCTCAGATGGAAGCTCGGGAAAGACATGACAGAGACAGGAAGGAAAGGGATGCAAGGGAAAATGCTCGTGAACGTGGCCGACGAAGGGATTCACGTGATTACAATTCAAGATCTCGATCTCGCTCCCGTAGTGAATCCGTTTCTAGTTCAACATCGTCATCTGACGTTTCCTCAGACGGCGCATTGAATAGCGATGTGGGAACCAACAACTCCAGTCCGGGTTCCTCAGGAGGTGGCGGGGGAAACAGTGGTGGTTTCAGTCATGCAGGAGTTGCTGGGAGTATTACAGCAGAAATGAAATTACTGAAAGAACTACATGCAAAAATTTCGTCACTTGATGATCCAGACAAATTGCAGGAGATAGTCGACATAGTTGAAGCTTGTGGGAAGGACGCTTGGACTGTTGAGAATGGAATCACGTTTGACTTCGACTTGTGCAAGTTGAATGCAAAGACAATTGGAAAACTGAAGCAGGCTATACTATTATAAGTAAAACAATATTTGACAGTATGAACTACGGACTTTTTAAGTGTTTTCATTGAGCAACGAAGAAAGTTGGCAGCTTAGCAATGTTGCAAAATAATGATGTTGTTGGCATTAGACTTGTTTTGTTACACAAAGTGGTGGGTGTTCTGCCTTATGTCCCAATCCCAATACAACTCACAGTGCTAATTTAAGCAGTATTTTTCATCTAAACCAAACCTACAACCTAATTATACGTATCAAATTGTTCATTAGGTTATTCATCCATGTTGCAAGGATTTTTTGGGGTACTTATTTTTATTTTTGGTTCAGACAAGATATTTCTACTACAACGGGTTATTATTAAGTTTTCGATACATGAATTGTTACGTACTAAAGTATAGATCACATTTCATTTAACTGCACGAACATCTCGAGCGAAAGCATTTACTCATCTGCGTACACATTTAGTTATGCAAGAAAATGTCCAACATGTGTGACAAGAATCGAAAGGATAATCACCAACTTCTTCAACCTTCTAATCGTGATTATGAGCTATTCAAAATTTGGAAATGAGTGGAGAAAATTTTATGCTTCAATCAATTATTGTTGTAAACTTACAAATCGTGGAATATTCCCTGTGCTTACTTCTCATTTCTTGTAAACAAACCACATATTAACATTTAAACGCCAATTATGTGCAGATGAAATATATCAGTTCAGTTGTTTGTTTGCATAAATCATACTATGTATGGAGCATAACAATGACTATGACAGTCCAGTTTTATTAACTTTTAAGCTTTGTTACATAAAATACATCCGTAGCATCGTGCTGAACTCAATTTCTTTATTTTTGGTTTTAGTTGTGATCACGATCAATATTTATTTTACTTATGCATCAACAATCAGTAATAGGTTGTATAATTTATTCCATAGCTTCCAAAGGAGAAATAATGTTGGTTGCATAATCCTTGAACTTGCAAGCCTAACCTGACATGTATGTATTTTGTGTACATTACACAATTAAGTCTAGCTATTTATCTCGTGGTAAATACATTTAAGCTTTTAATTAATCCTTCTTGAAGCTTTTCCATGTACACGTTACATCTTCGCGTGCAAATTCGCAAGCAGGTCGGTGGTCCTCAGCACTACTGCATTCTACCCTCTTCAGAATTCCTTGTCTACAAAGCTTGAGAGTAGTAGATATCCAAATCTCGCAACTTAAAATTATAACACAAATTAGAAGAATAAAACATCTTCGTGTAGCATACTCGAGTGCTGTCAAATATTTTTCTGGACATGAAACTGTACGTAGTATTTAATGGTTTTTCTATGTATTGCGACCAGCACAAGCTGACGAATTGGCAATATAATTAACATAAATATTCCTATTTATATATGAATTGGACTGGTATGTGCCACTTACCACGCTGATGTAGACTTGATTATTAACAAGTCCATGCGAAGTAATTAATGTATACTGATGGTGAAGGCAAAAGAATTATTCATTTTTTTTTGTGATTTCTTTTTGGTTGATTTAGTTGTGTTTTGTTTTATTCCCATCATTTAATAAAAACCGATCCTTACGGAGCACGGTGGAACTGATAATTTATCATTACTCTATTTGTTGTTGTTTTCGCGTTGATGTTATTCTACTTTGAAGAAGAAGGTGAATACAAAGTGAAATTGTGATGATTATTTATGCAAATTAATTATATTATTATGTAATTTATTACTGGTATATAAATAAATGTATGCAAGTATAAAAAGTATACTTGTTTACTTTTGCTTAAATGTTTATGTTGAAAGTTGTAAGTGGTTTGAATTGAATAATCTCTGGAAGTAATTACTATTATTACAGTATCCACTGCAATATGTACCAATATTTGATGTGTGCCCAAGTTCTGGAAGCTTTACACCCAATTCGAATTGTAGCTACTTAAACTTGTACTACAATACTAATAAGGTTGTCATTTTTGTTTTCAAAATTATTTGTCTTTTGACTGGTGGAAACAGCGTTGATGGAATAAAAATGACATGCCTTTTTACCTTTCTCTGCAAAGAAGAATGCCAGTAAAATTAGATTTATTTTATTTTCCAACAGCACACATTTCCAACACTACACATATTCCCAACAAGTATTCCGGAGGACTTGTAGAACTAAAGTCAACAACAGTAATTTAGCATTTATCGCACAAATCTATGTTTTAAAATGCAAGTGTCAGTTATCCCAAAAGAAAGGTAACTTTTTCCATGCACCCATTTTCTATAAACTAGTCCATCAAGCATAAGTTAAAGCTAATGAGGCGAATTCATATACATATGTAACATATTACGCTCAAGGTTTCGTTTGAATTCTGAATTTTGCAAATACCCCCGAGTCCTTCAAGAACAAGAGGTCCCTTATCATAACGTTTTTCGTGGGCTCGAAACTTCCGGGAGGGATAAACTGAGCAAATTTTCGGGTCCGGAAGAAATTGGAGCTTTCTTCTATGTACCTCTGAAGAGAGGGAACCACAGGAACACCAAACTTATCCTCCACGGCGGATTCTTCTTCTATGTAGCCCTTTTTGAAATGTGCAAGTGGAGATGTTTCCGGCTCAGACTTCAGTCTCGAAACGAAGTCGCTAAAGCTCACGGGCTCTATGTCTATTCCAAATGTTGAGGACGCAACTTCGACCAATGTTTGGTCCATTCCAGTGTCATCCTCGCAAACGTTATACAGGTCCCATGAAGCCTCTTCATTAAAAAATATTTTTAGTGATGAGCTAGCACAGTGGTCTACGGGTAGCATGTATAGTGGAGCTGGTATGTCCGGCATGCACCCCAATTTCATGTATGCCAACCAGCGAAGCATCATGTGATTCATCTGAAAATCGCATCTGCCTGTTCGACTGTCTCCAGCAATTGCAGGAAACCTGAAGGTCTTACATGGAATCCCGCGTTCTGAAGCTTGCCTGATGAGCTGCTCAGAAATCTGTTTGCTAAGTGCGTAACCATGAGTAAAATTTAGAAGTCTGTCGAATAAGCAAATATCTTGCCACTCCTCAGATAAACTTCCATCATCATTGCTAGTGAGAGCCGCAAGGAGTGTGGATGCGAGGTAAAAATGCTTTATCGTTTTGTGGACTGCAAATTCCAACATACGAGTGAGGCCGAACACATTTACTGTTCGAA
>JAHZNF010001802.1:0-10460 GCA_027744215.1 Troglopedetes dispersus
TTCGATCTGTTGATTGTAGTATTTTATGTGATGTGGATACTCGAAGGGGTCCGTATGGCATTCCTTTTAGAATCGGTATAGACTTTCGACATTCTTTTTACATTCAGCATTACAATTTATTATTTTGCCGCGATAGCGCGCCATTTCTTCTCACTGGTGAAGGAAAATGGCAAGTACATCATGTGGAAAACTGGGAAGGGGTCGTTTTCAGCAAGGCACGAAGAAAAACATTATGTTTATTGCTGTCACAATATCTCTATTTTTAATGGCAATAATTAAAAGTAAGGTTAACTAGTTCACGTGCCCTCAACTTCCTTCCTGAATGCTTTTTTATTTAATAACTCTTCTTTTTAATTTTAACTACACATTACGCTTCGCTTGCGTGGATGTTGTGGGAGGATGGCGCAATATAGACGAAACCACGTGCTTGTCTTTATTGCTGCTTCAATAGTTTCATTAACATTAAAAACATACCTGTAAAAAAGAAAACAAAACATTATGCTTTCTGGTAGTGGAACATGGTACGCAAAAACTCTATAAAAAAACTCTAAGGAAAAAAGTGAAAGCATAGCAAACATTGCGTGAGTCGTGAGCGTAGCTAGGTTATCTGGTATCATTTCCGCCACTACCAGGATACTCCAAGTAGCTTTCTCTTCACATTTCATATATGTAGTAGCATACCATGTGCACTACTCAGTCTTGTGAGAAAAGCTGCAAATATCATGGATAGTAGTATCGTCTAAACACACACTACTCAACAGATGAGCGCAGCTCTGACTTTGACCTTGACTGACTGAAACATTTTTTTTGCATAACCATGCACCACCACACTTTGATGTATGACTTTCAGTCGAGTCGGAATTGGGGAAAGTTGCAGTTTCAGTCCACTCGAACTCCCAATTTAACCAGTAGTGCTGAGTAATTAGTTATTTAAGTTTAGTTTACGTCCAATGGATGATCCTCCTCCTCCATATCCAGGAAGACCTTCGTCACCACCTCCACCGTCCTACGCTAGCATTTTTGGAAACACTACTGCCTCAAACAAAAGAGACGGGACAACTCCAACCTTCACTCAACAGACTAATTTAGTCATCAGCAGACCCAGAGCTGACTTGAGTCCTGATCCTGCTCCAGAGATTCCCGAAGATAATTCTTGGAAGATGAACATTGGAGGTTTTTGTGTCTTTGTAAGATACAATTGCATTTTAAAGAAAAAGTTTACTTATGGGAGCTTTAATTCTATTTTCAACGTTTATATTTCTTGCAGCTGAGCAGTTTAATGATTCTGTATTTTGCCATATTTCACATCATAGATGGTACATGAGTTCCAATTTAAAACCACAAAAAACATTTTCCGAAGGAAAGTCATTAAAATTTTTATAATTTTCAGTGAAGCCTAACCCACCACTTCAATTCGTAGGGATGGTATTCTGGTTTTATGCCATGTGGATGGCGGAAGGTGTCCGTGAAATGTTGCTATACGCACACAAGGTTTCTAAAAAATGTAATTATTGAAACAAAATCAAGGATAAAAAGACAAAAAAAGTATTTTATTTATTCACATTTAACTCTACAGATTTGCCACTTCCCCCTTCACGTGTTCATTATCCTTTGGTATTTCATTTTGGGTGGCTACTGCATTTCATTCATCCAACATGGTACAGAATACAGCGCATATAACTCCACACCTCGGCTCGGAAAGGATATTCTCATCATTCTCACTGTTTCACTTCTTTTTCTCGGGGCAATTTCTTGGAAAGCCATCTCGAGCTTCAGGATTCCATGAAACTTTTGTAAATTGCAATTTCAGATTTAATTTACGATTTCGATACAACCATATTGAGATTCAAATTGATAACCTTAAAAGTTCTAAGGATAAGGTGAAATATTACATACTTTTAATAAAAAAAACTTGGTCGAAAAAAAAATTTTTTTATCACGAGATATTTGAACGACCTCTTGCCACTTCCTCGAGAAAACTTAACATGTCATGTCTAAATTAAAATTGTACTCTGGATTCCTAAAATTATTTCGGCTTCCCACCTCCCGACTTATTACAAACTTGTTCATGTAATGGACAATGAAATCCACCCGGTTCTTTTTTATTTCCCGAATACGAGATATCATTTACAAGCTAACTTGTCGAGTGATAAGTACACAGTCACCCATGAAATTTTTATTTCGCCGGACGTCTTTGCAACTAATTTGACGAAACACAAGGATTTCTAATTAAGACTTTTCCCATTAAATTGTGTCCTCTCATTCGCAAAGGATGATGGATGAATCATAAACTTGGAATTAAATTTTCCGACCCATGTGATAAAAGTTTTCCAAGTGTGATGATAACCGCACACTGCATTGCCTACATCCTCTTGCTGTGTAAAGCACGTGAGTTCACTCACCATTTTCAATACGGCAACTTTTATGAGCAAAAAAAACAAATTCAAGTCTTTATTACCTTGTCTGTGAGCAAAGCACGTCAGGAAAGCTAGATCTGAATTCTAGTACAGCGGACCTTGCGTTTTTACAACGTGTTGAAAGCTCAATTTGGAGAAAGTGGGTAATATTTATTAGGATGTAGTTAAACATTGAGCTGCTAAACTCCCAGCTGCTTTCTCCTCTCAATTTAGCTTACAACGTTGAGATTGAGATGCTTTTATTCCATCAATTGCGTCTGCTCAGATGCACAAGACCGAGTATGTTCAATCGAAAAGAGTGAGAGCGCAGTTTTGATGATTATTGGCTGTGTTCCCTCCCGTGTTCCATACATATTGTAAGCGTAACGCTTAGGATGAGGGGTTTCGGAGTAATCACTTATAATTCTAATTCAAATCTGTAATGTCGGAGGTAACTCAACAGTAACTTAGTAGTTTCGGAGGAAATAAACAAGATTTGTGTGTCGGAGGGACTGTAACTTTGGAACATGAGAAACACAGAAAAAGTATGTTTGACACCAGCGGGGATCGAAACCCGCGTCTTTCGATTGCCGGTCGAAGGCTCTACCACTGAGCTATAGTGTCATACCCTATCTGTGTTCTCGAATAACTCTACCTTATGTTATACGCTCACAATATCCAAAAACAAGGATACTATGTCAACCAAATCAGAGCAAAAGAGATTTCCGTAGCGAACCCCTCTTAAATTCGGTATATCAAGGATGACATACCGATCCAGCAATCACACTGGCAAGCCGCAAACCCTGACGGATGTCCTGATTGGTTTGGGAGCCTTCTTTGTTTGGCTAGCGGTAATAATTTTAGTTCTTTGGTTGAAATTCAACGGAAAGTGCAGGATTACGAGCATAGGATTGTGTAATGGTACAACTACTGTGCTAACATAGTATAATACTAATCATACATTTTTTAAAATTAACTTTAAATTCGTAAGGTAAATAATCTACTTATATTTGAAACAGCTCAGGTAGGGCCGTCCATCATGAATCAGACCACTTTCCCGATTAACACCTCTCCAGCATCACAAGTTGTATTCTCGAACACACAAAGTCCTATTGTTCAAGCTGATTTCAAACCATATTCTGGTTATCTTTATTTAATTGCAATTCATTCTATGTATGAGTTTAAACAAATTTGATAATTGAGATTTATTATTTGCAGGTCACCCCTCCCCCATTTTGAATGCATTCACGGCGTCTCCCCCTACCCCCAATATGAGCTTCAGAGCATCAGCTCCTCCAGAATCGCAAGTTCTTTATCCAACTGGTCCCAATCTGGCTCCTTCTCAGTTTCCTGGTGGTTTCACCCAATTCCAATCACAAGAGATAAAAAACTGAAAGTAATGTGAAGAAGCAACAATGGTGAAGACGAATTTAAGAATATATTTCACTATTTTTAAGAAGTAATGTATACCAAACAGTAATTGTTACCTCCACTTTAATAAGCACTCATCCGTTGTTTTTCTTGATTAATCTTACTAACCCCCGAAGCGCTACAATTACCTTTTCATACACCTCGGTTTGAAAATTACAAATTGATTCACAAAGTTAAATACTGAATGTTAGCTTTTTCGCAAAGGGGCTGAGAAATACATTTTCCCAAATATCCACATTCTTATGGTTCGCGTGACTACATATAAAAATAATCCTAAAGTAATTTAAAACAGACACGCAATAAAAAAGAACGCTCTTCAGATATGTTACCTCGGTTTCATTTAGCAATAATCGATTTCATATGTCACCCTATTTTAGCATTTGGAGGATACTCAAATCATATAAAAATTTCAACAAGTTTACCTTTTGTAAATCAACTCATGTTACAAACTAAAGCTCCTGGTTTTAAGCTTAGAAATATATCCTGCTTTCTTGTAGCTCTGGATTTATGAAAATATTTCAGATTTTCTGACCTGGTTTACAATTTATAATTTCTCAATTTACGAATTGAATGTTTTTATAGAAAGAATTTTTTGAACTAGCCAGGATTTTGAGTTAAACTATTCACATCCCATTCGGTGTGAGATTAAAAAATGAATAATACGTCTTCACACAATTTCAGCAGTGCAAGTGACTATTTATTGTTAGCTGGAAGTTGCTTTCTCGTATGTATTTATTTCTTAATGGTAATTTTCGTAAGATTGGAAGAAATTAGGGAATACTTCCAACGTTGCTGTAAGCATAACGGGGGACGTGACGCCAGCAGGTAAATACGTACAGTCTTTCAAGGTTTTTTGGACCAAGAAAAAATTAATTTGCTTGTGCATTTGATAAAACTTAAGGCAGTTGGCTTTGCAATAATGTTTTCTTTTTCAGTTAAAGTATTATATGTGTAATTATGTTCTCCTATGATCATTTCAGTCTCTCTCGACCGCCATCGATGACTAACATCTCAGAACCAATCACTCCAGGAACTCACATTGGGTACCAACACGGAAATGAGATTCAGTTATATCCTTCAACATTGTCGCAAGTTTAAACGGACGACTACCGTGATGCAGTTGGTGACCACATTTTCTAAATCATTTGACATGTTCTCCCCAATTTCTACCTTTGGATGATCTCGTCAATATAATTATGCAACTTGTATTTGCCACCAACCCAAGTGTAGTGTTTTTAGGAATGTTTTCGCATATTAATTGATTGCTATTTGATGATAACTCACTATTTTTGCTTAAAGTTTAAACACGGAGTGTATTGTGTTCCTATATTAGGTACATTCTAAATCCTCATCCTTTGCTCACAGCAGGCTTTATATTTATGTATCTATATTCCCAACTCTGGCGGGGGATGGGGATGCGGATGGCGAAGCATAGAGCTTTAATCCCTTTGTGATTTTATTTGTCAAAAAATTATAAGTAAAGTGGTCAAACAGTTCTCGCATTGGGGCTGTAATTGTGAATTAATTGGCACTTGGAACAATTAATTGTTAGGTAATTTCGATTTAATAAAGTAATTAAATATGCCTACTTGATATTATCGCTTTATCACTTATTCAATAAAATAAACTATTACTAACAACAACATTTATTACATATATTAAAACTATAAGTTAGTACTCCTGCTGTTTAACCAACTCAGACGTGTATTAGGAGCATCACATTGTGACAAAAAATCATATACATAAATACATGCAAACAGTTATTGTAAAGGATGCTCATCCTTCAATACTTCAAAGTGTCACTCAAATGACACTGTTTGGGAGGAAATTTGGTGTGGAACGAAGAAATTCGCGGGAGGATGATGACACTAGGTAAATATGTGCTTTTACGGCAAATGATTAAAATAAAAATATTTTATTTCGCTTCAACACCTTATCGCTACCAATAACCGTTCATGAGGAGAACTCGCTTTTGTAAAGGAAATTAAGCTTATTTGTAAATAGTTGTAGATAACATATCATGGGAGAGCAGAATTCATTCAAGTGTGCAAGGAGTGGCCAAAATGAGCATAACAAAGGCACAGAGAATATTGTGCTAGTAGGATCAAGATGATAGATGATACAGTATCTTCACAACAAATCTCATCTAAAATTAGCATTCACAGTACAGAAAATGGAAGCGGATGATGTAGTAAAGATGCAAACACAGGAAATTTACTGTGAAGAGTCATAGCTTGATGATGGCTTATCGAATTTTATTCGAAGTTTAAGATTCTACATAAAAGTTAGTTTGTTTTTAGTCTTACGTTGCGAACGAAAGGGCGAACAGTCTTTCAGAGAGTTTCCAAATCCAGAGATATGGCTTATCAAAAACTATTGTACTTGTGGACAACTTTTGTAGGTTGTTGTATGGTATTAGTGCACTCCCTCAAGATTGACAGTGTGCGTGAGGGTTCCTGCTTGCTGAATCAAATTCCTGATCCCGGGTTCAATATGACATGGGTGGGTAAAAAATCTGTTTACATAAAGTTTAATTATAGAATTGCTAAAATTTGCTTTTATCTTTTGAAAGTTTGAGACCACACCTCTGCCATACTTCGTAGGAGGCAGCAAGTTCAACATGTACAATGCCGTTTCGGGCCACGCGGATTTTGACAGAATGAGAGAATTCGAGCTTTATTACGACTCCTGCATTCGCTATGATCTTGCGAATGGAGTCGCAACTTTTTATGGATTTGACGGTAGAGTAATTGGGAGAAGCGACTACTTACCTTACACCCAACCAGGAGTTATTGATCTGTACTTCACTCCACTTCCACGAAGACCTGGATTGCGAACTAACTTCGTTAGGCATTGGATTACATTGACGGATGGGAAAACATTCGCGTTTTTTAGCAACTGTTGGATGGACATAAATGAACGGAGTTGGAGTCTTTTGGCAACTCAACCGTCATTGGATGCTGCAACTCTTCGGTTAGTTGAAGACCATGCGGCTGCATTAGGCTATGATAGAAAAGAGTTTGCTTTCTTTCGCAGAGAAACTTGTGCAGATTAATCTCGCAAAGTTATCAGTCCTACGAGAACTTCAATTAAGTGATGGACTTCTTAGATTGAATGTATGTTGATGCACTTGATACACACGAATTTGTTGTGTTTACTTTAACATTAAATTATCTTATCCTCACACAAATCAACGGATTTAATACAATAAGAAATTTTTTAAGGTTTTTAAGGTTTAAGGATACATAATCTTCTCAATCAGATACAAAATTCATTTCAATTATGTTACGCCAATTTCAATGTCAATACCTTTACTTGGCCATTGGCTCGCAACACATAAAAATGAACTTCTGTACAGGCTCGATTCCTTCAATTCCACTGTAAAGCTTGATAGCAGCATCGTTTCCGAGTTCCCCTAAAATGCATCCATGAAGTCCAATTTTTGCCATTTCTTTGAAAACGTATCTTATGATGAGACGAGCGTATCCCTTTCTTCGATGGTTAGGATTTGTGTGGAGCATACATAATTCGCCACTTCCTGAATACACAGCTCCACAAGCTAACTCCTCCTTTCCGTTTGCGTCTTTCACGTACACACCTCCGGTCACACTGTTTTCAATTAACTTGCGAACCACGTCGCACACTTTCTCTCTCGAACATATGTAGCGGAAGTGCCAACTGTCCACCATAAAATCCACGCCTTGCTCAACCGTCAAAGGACCTAATCTTACATTTGGATCCTGTGTTGTGGGATTTAGCTTGAGTGCGAGTTCAGGTTTCATGTAGTACATCTGTGTGGTCCGAACTGTCCAAACAGGTATCACGTGATCCACGTACACGTTCAGAAGCATTTTTGCAGAGAGCTTATCAATAGGTGTGATGAAGGAATGGATGTTCCAGTCAATCACTCCGGAGTGGGCGAGCGCATCACGAAACTCAAAACAGCTGGGGTCATACTCGGCTGCTGAGAGGGGAGAACAAACGCTAATGAAGTAGTTCCAGTCTGGACGTAACCATTTCACCAGGATCCAAGTGTCTTCTTCATTAACTCCGGAACCGGAATAGTAAACTTCCAAGTCAAATCGGTCATTTGTAATCAATTGGTTGTAAACCTGTCCAAAAAATATTCTAGAATTTATTTGTGGTCTACTATTCAGAATCTGTTGCATATTTTATTAAGCTTTGGAAGCATACGTGTACTGAGACAGGGAGTCTCTGTTCACAAATTCGGATAAGGTTGGTGAGATCCTTCGCCCTGGTGAATTTTCCCATTTTTATGAGACCCATACCAAGAGCAAACTGCGGCCACTTTGAAATGTGGGTGAACGACTAAATATACTCGAAATGTGATGCAAATTCATGTGTCGGTTTCTTCATTTCAATTAATCAAATCAAAGTATAATTTCTTTCATACAAGGTTCACGTGTGACATACCCACAAATACTAAATAATTTTTAAGGTCACCGATACATCAAGATTCACAATCTTGCTAGAAACATGTGAAATGCTCAATGAAGATAAGGAATATGTTCTTGCGATAGCAATTTCGCGATTTGAGCGTCTTTTTACAAGATCCGTGCCCTATCAAAAGCCAAAATAATTTATGCCTTACGCATTACAAATGGTATGTGGTACATGATAAATATAAAACAGACATGATCAATGTAAATAATAATTAGGTAATGGGCCATCAAGCAGTGCTTCTGGAAGACGTGATTCCTAAATATAACCGTTTGGTAAGCGGAAGATTGTATATGGTCAGTGTGGCTATGTTGATGTGTCCGTTTATGTCAGAAAGCAAAACATTCTACGGCAAAATGTCAACCGAAATAGCGAATAGGTTTTTAAAAAAATAAAAAATAAGACATTCATAAATGTTGAAAGTGTAAATTCACTCACAAATCGGGATCACTTTAAATTTTGCTAAATATTTGTGCGATAGATGTTGCACACACTCATTTTTATCACATTTGACCTTGGTTTGTGATTAGCGTTTGTAATTAAATAAACATCACGCACGGCAGTGAAACTCTAATATGGATCCAAATTCTGTGATAAGAGCTAAAGATAACCAGATTTCATTAATTGAAAATATTACCTACATAATTTTTATTGCATGCATAAACTCATTGCGACCAACAGTAATAACAGTGTACTGATAAGTTGTTGCTTGCCCCATTGGATCACGTTGCATTGCGCATTTGTCACTATTTAATATTTCAATGATCTTACTACTCATTTTTAAATTGAAAGATTGAATAGTGTTGGCAATGCAATTCATCCATCTCTTTGTTTGTACGATGTGCTGTACAAACTCTTGAAGTAATGTAGTGTGTATGCAATATTGTAATGTAAAGTTACAAGCCACGCGCAAAATTCATGTATGTAAATTAAGTACCAAAGTGTGTGTACCTAAAAGTCAGTCAAGTTGTCATTCCTACAAATACCTTTCCTATGTAAGTTAAATTAAGTGCACGTCGAACTCAGTCGACCGCGAAAGTGAAGCTTTCGATCGACGAGGGAGACGCATTTTTTGTACACTTCTCTTCTAGTTTTTGCCGAAGCTGGTCAAGCGACCAGCTTTACTTTTCAAGTTTAAAGTCGTTTTCTTTTCTTAAAATAAAGTCAAAGTTTCCGAGTTTTTCAGTTAAAGAAAATAAACAAAACTCAATTTTCACGCACACATTATTTGCCGAACTAACGTTGAAATTAAAAAGTAGTGCACCTATCACCTCATCCTATCATCATAATTACCACCTCCTCCCCTGAGTGAGTGAAGAGGCCTCCCTCATCTTCAGTAGGCGCTTCAGTCTCAACTCACACTAGTCGCCACGGTAGATCCGGTCGAAGTCATCAAATAAATTGGTAAGTTATAATTACTTTATAAATCAAAACCTTGATAATCGGTGTGTGTGTGTGAAGTGAAATTTGTGTATCGGACAATCTTGCAATTGTTCAATTGATAGATTTTGTAAACAAGTTTTTGGTACCAAATGGTTTGTCCCTTTCCTGTTTTAAGTGAAAATTGTCGAATCGTCCTAATTTAGTATTTCGACGAGTAGAATTCGATTTTTGAAGTAATAGTAGTAGATTTTTGCTACCAGTTTCATTTTGTTTGTATCAAAAAGCATTTCCTTCAGATTATTGGTAGTGAATGTTTAGAGTTAGCGACAGTTTATGCTACCCATCAGAGTTAGTCTTTTATTTTTATTCATTCATTCTCTTGAGGTGGCAGACCCGGTAAAATCTCAAATCCTCTCGTGAAGCGAGAAGCCCTCGAAGAATAGCAATACTATATTATCACTGAACCTTGTGTGTGCAGATCCAATACTAATTTCAATCTCTTTAATGTGTAATTAGTAGATACCACGCTCATTGAAGGAAGCCAACAAGGAAAAACCAACTCTTGTGGAATAAATAATCATTACGCATTACCAAATCGTAATTAGTGTTTCATTTTTATTCCAGTTTGAGTTGTTAGACCTCCACTCTCCCCTGACCCTCCTATCACCCCAGAGACCAGATAAACATTCCGTGAAGCCCACTTACCTTCCATCATGGCCACTCAACCAGGTAATCAAAATAATGCCAACAATGCAATTAATAATCCTCCGCCTGCCGGTGGCGCACAGA
>JAHZNF010001804.1:0-11438 GCA_027744215.1 Troglopedetes dispersus
TAAAATTTTTCTGGTGAACCAAACTGAGCTGGTTATATGTACACAATCATTGTACAAAATTTTGTGTTCCATATTATTTATACCTGTTTTTATCCAAACTGCTCTGAAAATGAAAAAAAAATCTAGTTTTGATTCTTCCTTTTGAAAAAAATGTGTGCATCGTCATTTTCTTTCCTTATCAAAAAAAACTGTAGACACAGTTTATACGTGTGTTCATTTTTTTTCGCCTCTCAGCTTCGTCTCTAATCACATACGTACGCCTGATATTATTACCATGTAATCCATGGTTCTGAAGGGAGATAATGATAGTTCTCTAATTTACGCTTCAATAAATTATCCCAGCTTCCAAAATTCATTAGTTTGAACATACATGCTTGAATCTTTATCAACTTGTAATAAACGCCCTGCCTCGGCGGCTACGACCGTGTACAAATTTTATTTTTTTCTGAAAGAGACTCTCCTTTAATTCAACTTTATATGCACACACGTTTCCTTATATTATTATCTTCTTTTCGTCTTCTGCGCCTTCATCATCATTCCATTCTTTCTCCACCACCACCACCACCATCATCACGTTATCATCGAGAGACTCTTCTGTAATGATGATGATCATGATGACGGAGTCGGAGAGTCGATGAATATTTCTTTTTTTTTCGTGCTGCTGGCGTAAAACCGCCAAGTCAGCAGTGTTCCCTTCGATCATTGCATGTAAAGCATTCTTCGGCAGTCTTATCATCTTTTTTATGTTTCTCACTAAATTAGAGTCGTTACTAACCCTAATTTTTTTGTACCACTGGTTATCCTTCTTTGTGTAATTTATTGGATAAATAAATAACATTACTACACGTACTGAACTACCACAATCAAATCACACAAAATAGACCATCTTTGCTACAACAGACTTCAGAAAATAGAATTAAAAGTGTGTCGGCGTGAGAATTTAGCATGAAACAGAAATGGAATTGGAGAGTATAAGTTTTTACGAAAAATTTTGTTGCAAATTCTGTCCAACATTCCTTACGTTTTGGGATGCAAGCAAGATGAAGTACTTTTGTGTACAGTTTTGCTCCGAGGCGAAAAAACTTGGATAATATATTGCATGTCTTTTTCTGGATGGCTGAGTTATCGACAAAATAACTGGTGTTGTTGGTGGACACACGGGGATTTTCGCCTTCTCCCTCTTGTTCTTCTGAGCAACATTATAATTTGTTTCTGAGACCGTCCCATGTGACAGCGGACTCTGGAGTAATTTCCCTCTTGGTTTGAACCCAACTATTTTTTTTAAATGAAGCAAAGGAGCTGACTGGATAAGTGAGCGAGGCACGAAATGAAACCTTTCGTTGAGTTATTATATCCACCCATCTCGTTGTCTTCCCTTTTCCATCGTTTTAATCAACATTTTGCTGCCACTGCTTCAAGAGAAAATTATTAACCTGTGTGCATAAATAAAGTGGGACGAGGGTAACGCAGGAAGTATAATAACATATTGCTTGTACAAAATAAAATGATCATAGTTGTAATCGTTCCTGTGTGCGAGCTTATCCAGACTTCCTAAAAAATCTAATTAGGATTTTTGTTACCTCAACTGGATAACAGGCCTTTATGAAAGTTAGCTATCTTCGTCTCATTTCCGCTAATCACCTACCTCTACAATCAAAATCCTCCACTACATTATAGAAACGGGACCACGTTATCTGTTATGAAATTGTGGTGCACACTTATAAGTTTTAAATAAATGGCACATAAGTCAAACATAAGCCTATTTACCTTGGCCGGTCACATTCTAAAGCTAAATCATGGCTTGACTTTTTGTGACAGCTAATTTTCTAAAAAATATAAATTCAAAGAAGAAATAAATAACAAAAGTCGAGGGACATTTCAAAGAGACCACGATTATGACGAGAGGATGAAAAAAAATCCACTCCAGAAAAAAGTGATACAATGTATGTTTTATTATACAAGCAAGATTTTTATATTTTTTGTATAATCACAATGGTAGCACAACAATAACCACGTTAGATCGTTGGACTAATCAGTTATCAGGAGTCACTCATTCAATTTACCTTGTCACTTTGATGCCCTCTTCATTCATTTTGACACTGACAACAAACAACAAAAGCAGGCTCTGTTCTCCTCTCCTCTTCTGTGTGTGTGTGCTTAAATGATGCCTCTCTTTTGCTCCACTCTCACTCTGACTTGGTTTGCTCAACCAAGCTCACTTTAAACGTTGGATTAAGGTTGTTACAACAACAAATATACAAAAGAGAGAATATATATCTGGTTCTGTGTTCAATCTGATAATCTGATCTGATCATGAGTTGGTAAGGATGAAAGGCTACTACCCAAAAACTCACAATATATATTTTTGTTTCATATTGAATAAAAAATATTCAACGTTTATTCTGTTATACAAGAACTTCAGATTTGTTTTTTTTCAAAGGGGCACTTATGTACATAATAAAGGGGAATAGAACTTGCACCAAAAATTTTGATGCACAAGTATTTTTGTGCCCCATCAAGTCAGGTATCACCTTTATTTTCCTTTTGTGATGCAAATAATTCACTAATACCCGCGTACGCAACCTTGTGTCTGATTTTTAATGATTGTTTTAAAGTTAAGCACATATTTAAATTGCTTTTTTATCGGATCGGATCATACGATTCATAACCTTCCTTAACAAAACAAATTGTGTCAATAAGCATCGTTGTATCCACATTTAAAACAAACTGTATCCACATATATGTATGTCTTCTTTACATTGATAAGTGAGGAAGCAACATTCCTTCTATTGTATGCATTATCAACATTGTGCAATGCGAGCTTATCCAAAATGAAAAAAATATGTTCTTTTAGGAGTACATAAATGGGCACAAGCAACTGTACATTTTTTTTTCGTACGGCAAGGTAGGCACATACGTAATGTTTAAAATATGTGGTGATAATAATGGACCTGTTCGATAATTTTGGACACTGAGCATTAGATATTCACCCCTCATATTTTTTTTCTACCCTCGCGGTATCCTCCTCAACGATATTATTAAGCTGTACTTATTTTTCACAGAATCAAAACGCAGAGTTTTCAAATGGATGGACACATACCGAAAACTTACTTGTGCACCACCCATAATGTCCATTTTATGTGAGTGAGTTTGTGTGAGCAGAGCTGCATTTACTCTATTTTCAGAGTGTCTCAGGGAATCGATAATTTCCTTGTCTTCTACTGATTACACACACACACTCATATCTCCACGAGCTTCTTGCTCCGTTTTTCCATGCAGAAGAACTTAATTACAATTGTCAGTTGTGAGCTCCACTGAAATCGATATTATTACGAGAGGACATGACATTTGTATTTCGTGCTTTAAAAAAAGAGACATGCGATACCACTACTGTTGCATAAAAAAACTGTCACACAAGTTTGTGTTTTTATTCCATGGACAAAACTCTCCAATAATGATCCAACTTGTGAGAATAATGTTGTTCCGTGTAATTTTTGTGATAAGCCAAAAAAATGAGAAAACTCGAAATCATCCAAAATAAAAGTTACATAATAAGTGTAACGGGAAACAGGAGTGTCTCGCCTCCAAAAAAAATAATACTATGTGGTGTGTTTGGTCAAACCGTCAAAGCGCTGGTTACCACTTTAATTTATGTGCGAGCTATCACATTTTTTTTCTCAACTGCGCCACCAAAAAAGAATTATACGCAGATACAATAGAAGCACTGTGTTAGGACCAAAATCGGTAACTTCCATGTGCCTCCTCTCATTATGATTGTGTGCATAAAACTGACACACCATAAACGAGCCCATCTCTATGCACTTGCCATCGCAAACATGATGAAGTGTACGTACAAAAAAAATATATATATGTGCACACACATACATTTTTTGTGGTCATCTCTTCTTTTGAAGATGTGAAAAGTAATAGAGAAATATGCACACATAGATATGCATAGAAATATATGGACACAGTGTGAGCGAGCACACCACTCTTTCTATCTTTCTCTCGTTATTGCCTTTGATTTGTGAGCGTTCGTGTGAGTGTCCACTACACAACACAAGATAAGTTTGAAAACGTGTTGGACTTTTTGGTATGCTAAATGCTTGTGGGCGTTCGAATGGGATGGCCGAGAAGGGTGTGTTCCATATCATTCAATTTACGGCCATCTTCTTACTTTACTTGCTCACTCGAGAGAAAAAAAATCAAAAAACTGCTCTCGGAATAGTGGAGCAACGAGAAAAGAAAAATATTACGTGTGCTCAAAACAATGTTTCAACTCCTTCCCGTTTACTAAAAAAATATGCATTTTCTACTAGAAAAAGAAATTCAATATAGATACAAAGCTAATAATGATTCGTAACCGTTCAATCTCGGGAGAAATTTTTCAACCCGTTTTGAATGGTTTTTGGTCTATGATATGCTACAAAATGTAATAAAAGATATTGCTCTGGTCACGTCACCCCAATAAACAACTTGAAACACGGTAAAAAAAACGAAAAAAGGTTGCCATATTTTGTTTCATAATGTCCACGCATATTTGCCATTCAAATTTTTTTGAATAGGTTGAACGTCGTCAGCGAACTTTTCTAATTGTGTCATGTCTTCATGGTGGTACGGAAAGTAATGCATAGTACACTCTCCGTTGTCCTTTTTCCCTCAGTGTGTCTATATCTTTGAGTAAAATCAAAGATAATAATGTGCCCCTTATTGTCATTACCTGGCCTGAGACATGATAAAAGTTGAGTCATAAAATTCCAGGAATTTTAATTGAGCTCCTTGCTAAAGAAAAAGATAGGCAAGGCTCTGAAGAAGGAGGAAGAGCAAAAACCACAATATTATACAATATAAATATTATACAAAATAAAATTGTGGTAATAATACTGAAAAGCTGAGCAAGAAACTCAGAATGAGACTGAGACACACACACAAAAAAGAAGACAAGATAGAAGAGGAGCAGCCACAGAGATACCAGCTGTTAGCAATCACGACGACATAACTTGTCATCTGCCTCTAGGCAAGCAAGACTTGTGTGTGTGCACAAAAAAATATTGTAACATGGTAAAGAAATTTTTTTTTTGGAAAATGTATGGCAAAAAAATATTACTTTTCTTCCCTTCTTCTTGTGTCTATCTCCATCTTGCTCCACACGAAAATATTTTTTTTCTTCGGAGATTTTATTTTTGTGAGGAGGACGATGAAACCAGAGTGGAATTAGTTTTGGCATCTTTATGGATACGATATGAACCTGGAACAAGTTTAGGAATTTGGTATGCGCCCTCCTTATTTTTTTGGAGAGCAAAAAATATAACATTATGAACCACACACACACACACATACATATTATATGATAAGACTATCACTGCAAAACTCTTTCCGCCATTGATAGTAGAGTTGATGAGCAAAGAAAGTTTTGTTTCCCTCCCTTTTTTTCTCCGTTGTTAGTCGTCCTCTCCACTTTCATTTTTTGTGCTGAGGTAAGCACATCCTCCCGAAAAAAAAGAGTGACGAAGTGACAAGGGGTACTTTTTTTCCGGGGAAGAAGTAAAAAAGCATAGTTATCTTGGGCGAGAGAGGAGCGAGAGAGAGAAAAAAACAGTATTAGGGTGAATTACGAGAATAGTTTTGATACTACCAAAAAGAAAATATTCTGTGTCTATAAATTCCACTTGTACATTTCTTCTAGTCCTTTACCAGCAATTTAGATGTATCTGCTCCAAAAAACTGTGTCTGGTAACTACGTACAAAAATAATATGGCGACAAAAGGTAGCATTGGAGGCAAGTAAGCAGAGTCAGCAGAAAAAAAAATACAGGGATCATTTTGAAACAAGGGCTTAAGGGTTTTCCTCCCAAAAAGAATCCTTCTGCGCAACCAAACAAAAAACGAAGAAGCCGACCATTTTTACTACTGTTTTGGTCCATCGCCTTGTCTCAACTTAAGATTTGTTCTGTCTCGAAAAAATAGTGGGAGTAGTAGTAGTAGGGCAGATATGGAGCGCAACACGGGGGAAATGGAGTGTTGTACTTATTTCTCAAGATAGATTGTGTTCACATTTTGGGGTTGAAATAACCAAAGACTTTGTTCTCAAATGTACGGAGGAATGCTCCAAAAAATAAGATGAGAATTCTAGATAAGCTGTCTTTCCTTTTTCCTCAAAAAAGGGAAAAAGGAGGTGGATATTTTTCCACAGTATTATATATTTTTTTGGAGGCAATATATCCACCGCTTACCACCACACACCACCTCCACCACCGTAACAATCTTGAAAGAGCTCCACTTCCAACAAAAAAAACATTCTTTTACTTTCCTTACTATCCACCACTTTCTACCACATTAACCAAACCGGAGTGGAGCTAAAGCATCCACCACCACCATTTTCTCTCCTTGAGGATAAGCCCGAAAATAAGGGAAACTTTTTTTTCTAATAGCATTTTCCACCAAAAAAACATCTCTTTGGTCCTAGCAGCAGCGGCATGGTTATATATGAGATTTTTATGTACACATGTTCATATATCTCCCCGAATTTTTTTTTGAACTCTCTGAAAATGTTGGAAAGCATTCATCCGTCCATCCGCCACTGCTCCTTTTTCTACTTACATTTTTTTTCGTCCAAACAACAAAAAAAATATCCGAGCGAAAAGCTCCAAAAAAGGAGACAAGACGGAGAATATTTTTTCTCGAAAAAAAAAACTCCACCCGGATAGTTCCAGAGTAAAAGGAAGAGTGAAAGTCTTAAAAAGGAGCACAAAAAAAAGGAAAAAAATACCAGCCAAGATATTTTTTTCTCCTTAGAAACATGTGTGTGTGCATATATGTATGTGTGTGTCCATAATATGTCTCTTCCCATTGGTCGGGTGAAATGCATGTACACAAGATGAAAAGGAGAAAAAAGCAGCAGCTTTTGCGTTCGAGGCGGCATGCCTTCCCGTTTCCTAGTGAAAGGAGAAGCCGAAGCAGTTTTTTTTCGAGGAGACAAGGGAAAATTTATGTTGAGTTCAATGTAATTTATTACTATTACTTTACTCGGCTGCTGCTTCTGCTTTTCTTGTTTGCTCCTTTACTTTGTCATGTACATGTACTATTTTCTTTTTTTTCTTCTTCTTGCTGGGGAGATCATGTGCTTTTCCCTATTTTTTCTGAGCTGAGAGAAGAGACGGAGAAAAGGGAAGACCCTCAAGTTTTTACTTCACTTCACTTTAGTCCATTTCACGTCGTTCCACTGGCCTTAAAGTATCGCGGAACATGGAATGGATGGCTGCATCCGAGGATCTAGAGAAAAACTATATATATTCGGGTCTTATCACAAGAATATACTACTATGTACAAGAAAAAAAGCAGGAATAAAGTCTACCTTTTTTGGTTCTTGTGTCTTTCAACTTTTCGCTACCACTTTTCTTCGAAAATTTTTTTTATTCAGCGTTCCATTTCATTCTCAATATTTCCCCTTCGTTTCGCATTTTTCTGGAGAATATTTAAAAAAAGATTTTAAGTGGGATGGTTATATTTTAAAAAGACGAAAAATAAGATAAGATGGCTTATGTGAATTGTTTGTAGGTATATACGTGTATCCGCATTTGAGAAGAAACGAGCCTATTTATGGCTTCGCGAATGAATCCAAAAAGAAAACGAAAATTGTAGCATGCGTTAAAACAACAATGAAGCATTTTGGGTTTGCCAGATATCTTGTTTTTTTCTGGTCTGGTGTACGTACGTAAAGAGCATTGAAGTGTGGTGTGTTCATTCCGCCTGTCCTCCGCCGAGGATCTGGGTGGACCGGGTAATGTCACCTGAGCAGCATTAAATATTAATGAAAGGGTAGTGTTCAGCTGAAAGCAATCGCATGNTCTGGGTGGACCGGGTAATGTCACCTGAGCAGCATTAAATATTAATGAAAGGGTAGTGTTCAGCTGAAAGCAATCGCATGTAATACTTTCTCTCTCTTCGCTTCGCTCCCTCTCTTTCCAGTATCCTACTATTCTCGTCTCCCTCAACGGCAACACATATCACTCTCTCGAAAACATGTTGGGAAATGAGAGTTACAAGAAAATAATCAACGAATTGGCGCAGCACAAAAATGTGTTCACAATTACAGTTGCAGACTTTGGCGACGTTAAATAAAATATTGAGCAAGCTTCCATATCAAAAGCAAAAGATGATGTGTCATTTCTGTAGTATGAAATCATTCAAAACAATTTTTGAAGCAACCCAAAAATAATTTAGAGTAGCGCGGGTAAAACTATTCAAGATTGAAGAGAGAAGACCTATTTCATATCACGTGTCCACATCTCTGAATACACATAACCCTTCCAATTGAGAAAACAAGATATTGGTTATCTTCTCCAAATGGCTTGTCTTGTCCAATGTTTGTAATTGGGGAAAACGTTCAAGACAGGAGAAGGTACCTCCATAATTTTACATTGGTCGCTTTCTCCCTTCACAGTTCTGCCTTGCCATACATACATTTTGTCTTGTTTTGAGGATGCTTCAGCCTCCACACCACCGTGTCTCTGGAAATATTGCATGTTTTTTTTCTCCGTTTTTTGCATCACCACACCTCGCCTCATTCCACAGAATATTATTATGGACACAAGGAGAACAATCTTCTCACACAAGATATCTGCACACATTCATACACAACCTAAAAGCGCTTTGGAGAAAAAAAACACACGGGCACATTGTACTCACTCAGTTTCGCCCGAGAAGATGAGTGTTTTAAGTTACACAAGAAAATGTGATAGGATCTACGATCCCAAAAAAATTTCTCTCTCGCTTCTCTTCTCCTCTCCACTACTCGTCTCTACTCAGCTCATGTTGTGTGTGTGTTGTTATTTAGTTTTTTTTCGCCATGAATTGCATCATGCGGCAGTATCATTCGTGCTCATGCTTAGTTATTCCCTGCCAACAAAGGAGAACAATCTTCTCACACAAGATATCTGCACACATTCATACACAACCTAAAAGCGCTTTGGAGAAAAAAAACACACGGGCACATTGTACTTACTCAGTTTCGCCCGAGAAGATGAGTGTTTTAAGTTACACAAGAAAATGTGATAGGATCTACGATCCACTCTCTCATTCTCCGTCTCTTTTTTTTCTTTTCTCCTCCAAAAAATATTTTCTCTCTCGCTTCTCTTCTCCTCTCCACTACTCGTCTCTACTCAGCTCAGCTCATGTTGTGTGTGTGTTGTTATTTAGTTTTTTTTCGCCATGAATTGCATCATGCGGCAGTATCATTCGTGCTCATGCTTAGTTATTCCCTGCCAACCGAGCCATATTAGATGGACACACATAATGCAAGCAAAGTAATGAAATGAAACAAGCCTTCTCTCTCTCTCTCTGCCGCCAACACCGCTCCGCTTCGCTCACAAACTCTCCTCGAAAATTTTTTTCTCTCATATCGTATAAATGATGATACACTATATATTACTGAAAGCTATAATAATGCACACAATATAATATAGGTATATACATTATGGACACACTTTGTGTAAGCCCCTTTTTCCTTCGGCTCTTGTGTAATTCACATTTTCTCATTAGAGTGTTTTATTAGCTCTTTCCTTCCTCATTTTAGAGCCACCTAACTGCCCATCTAAATAAGGGAAAGCATGAGAAAAGTGTACGTGTCTATGTTTTGCGCTCAATCGAGGAAGGAAGGCGCGGAGCAACACAAAATAAAATTAAAAAACACACCGGCATAGACTACTTCCCCAGTCTTTTCCATCCCCTCGCTTCGCTCTCTCTTTCTCTCCTAATTTTTTTTGAAGCAAGCAACAAAAAGCTTCTCTCATGTTGTGCTATGTGAGCATCCTCGCCTTGTAACTTTTTGTGTACCACTTCTCGAAATTATGGACACATAGTAGGAGTGGTGCGCATCTAATATGCACACAGAGAGGAGAAGGAATGGTGGAACTTTTTTAAATGGAATTTTGTGTGCGGAACAAGGAAAGAAAAAAAAATAGAAGAGCAGGCATTATATAAGAACGCTATGGGTATTTCTCCACGTAGGAGCTAGTTCCGAACGACGACAAGGATTGTGTCTGATGTGATCACAAAATGGTTTGAGTATGGTGGATGGAGAAAAAAATGCTTTTTTCGTAATGTACACATTTCTGAGTGAAAAGAGCCAACCCCAATATTCATTCTTGTACTTTTCCTCTTTTCTAGTATATCTTCACTCTTCACTGTGTCCATAAATATGGTTGGAGCTGTGTGTGTGTATGTGTGTGTGCACATATATGGAGATGGATCTAGCTCATCCTTGGAAAAGTCAATTTATTTATTCCTCTCTGTCTACCTTCCTCCGTTTTTTTTACTTGGCTAAAAGCAACTGCCAAGTCATGAGCAAATGTTTAATGCAACATGAATGAGCTTCTCCTTTACACACACTACATAGATGTGAGGGGAAAAAAGGGAAAATTTATATGGGGAGGCTCACAAGCCCAAGAAACACTCACACATATTTTTCCTCCACTAAAAGCAAATGCGTGTGCTCGATTTAAAGTGAAAGCACGTAACCAAACCACCACTTCATGATGGAGAGTGAGGAATAATATGCGAAAAAAAGACTCTCTCTCTCTCTATGTGTGTGTGCATTATCCGAAAAGATTATGGAGCAAGCCAAACCAACCACATGCATATATACACTCTCCACTAGGAAGACGGACGTTGATGATCACAGAAGGAATTATGGGAATCTCGTCGGATACCTTTTTTTTACTGGTGTAAATTTAGTGAGAAAGGGAAAGAAATGCTCCAACATCATCATCATTATTATTATGATTACACCTTATCCTTCGTCATGCATAGGGAAGTAGGGAAGGTGTTTTATATTTGGAGGTGGCTAGGTGGATAACCATGTAATATGTTATGTACGATTCATCACTATAAAACAAGCTGAATAGCTTTTTTTACAAAAAAATATTCATGTGAAAAAATATGAAACATTTTTGGAGCAATTATTACCCACTATATTTTTTGAGCAGAATTAATTCGTAAATATGCATTATTGCATGGAAGTGAATTTTTATATTTTAACAAATACAAAACAAACTGCAAATATTTCGAGGGATGCTTATCATTTTTTTGGAGCATTGGTGCACATATTTTTGTGACAATCGAAAAAAAATGAAACATGGTACACAGAGGATGATCCTGTCGCTTGTGATAATTTTTGGTGGAAATGAAATGAAACTAGTCTCCACATATTTCCTGGTCACTGGAGATGCTTTTGTGGAGGAGAAAATGAAACATGGTAGCAAGATTCCTGTGCACTCATTTTTTGTGAATAGTCTGGTATATATTGGTGGATATGTGGATCAGATAATAATAATGGGTTTTTTGTTCCAAGTGATGATGAGGGATTTATAAATTTCTGCGTCTCTTTTCTAATACTGCTACTTTGGTTTGGCTGGTTGGTGGTGAATCCATTTTTTTTCG